>BQNB010031432.1:0-53991 GCA_026074375.1 Tanacetum coccineum | reverse complement strand
GTGATGTTGATCATGCATGCATACCGTAATTTAAAACACTAGGTTTATCAATACAGTTTCCTTGAAGGTAGCGGTTACAAGCAAACGATAAAAGCTTTATTTTAGATTCTTAAATTAAATCGGCTGTGAGTTAGATCAACTGCAGTTGATTGCCATTCTTCGGCAAAGAAGTGCTAGAACGTTTGCAAGTATCAAGTTGTGTCCCTACAAATTCCGAGGCACACGACTACATTAGTGAGAAACTAAACACTTCGTGTGTTCATAATCAAGCGTACATATAATACTTGGGCACACGTTCCTTTTACCACGACCATATTCTACGGTTCTACAATCCTTACATACATGTATTACTCAATGGTCACAGGAATTCTCAAAAGACAGTAATTGTATGTGTTACTCTCAATTTTATAAATCTTAAGCTGATTTACTATATTATCGTGTGTACAGGGCCGTCTCGTCGTTTTTAGAGGTCACGTGCCACCATCATAACGTAGACCTCTTAAACACAAGAACACTCATGTATATATATGAAATTATATAAAAAAGGATATTGCTTTATTTAATAAGCATTCAAAGACATCACTAAAATGAAGACAAAATGTCAAAAGTCGTCACGTTGACGTTTAGACCAACTTTTTATAATAAATAAGATATTTTATAACTCATAAACCTATGAGACTAATATTTAATAACTATATCAAGCCCGAGGGGTGAAACTGTCAGATTTGTAAACTATTGTACACTAGTTTGAAAATAATAATAATTTTTAAGATAAATGGTGTCAAAAAGTCATAATATTAACGGGTGTAAAAGGCTATTGTCAAAGTATCTTCTTTCTTCTTGTATAAGACCCATAGAACTGTCTTATACATACTTTAAAAGATCACCTAAAACCAATAATTCTTCATCTTATTTTGTGTATGGATCAAAGTATGTCATGCTTCATAACACATATGTGTCAAATTTAGGCTAGAAGTCAAGTTAATGTATATACGTGTCTATAATCATGGTGCCCTTTCAAAATTTGAGGCCCTGCGTGTGTATTTATTTAACACACATAACCATTTTTTTGAGGCAACTTGATCTTGGACGACGACGTGTTAGCTCACTAGGTTATGCGCGCGAGAAGCAACACTCTCTCTCTATATATATATATATACTGGAAACTATAAAATTATGATCTAGTAGTTGTTTTAAGATGCCTTGATATCTTGTGCCGATATGGTGTGTTTTCTTTTCTTTTTAACCACTGCACCTTTCTTTGAAAAATGTTTGTCGTCAGTGACATATCATCCTGCCCATCGTTTTCTTATCACTTGACGAGACACTAGTGTTTCTCAACTCCAATTTCAACATTTTGCTCAATTTCTACATCGTGTATCTTAATAACTCCAATAGCTCTATCTCTTTCTATGAGCACATATATATATTGAATAAGACTAAATCAACTGTAACTTTGGAACTTGCGGATTTGGCTAATAGTGCAAGATGTTGGCATAGTCATGTCAACCTCTCATCTAGTCAGGACTCATGTCAATAACACTGATCATATATATCGACAAGATCTTGGTACGTATAGTAGCTCACTTGTCTCTTCAAATATTTAGTTACGTAATTATATGAGTTTTATTTCTTTTCGAGGACTTCAATGTCAAGAGAAAGAACATCCTATACATGTTTAAAGAGGAAAGTACGGTTTTAAGCCAAAAAGTAAATTAAGTTCCACATAGTAGTCATGTTTTCATCTTATTTCTAACATGGTCATCTCAAATTGGCTCAAAACCATACTTGTCTCATGTTTAAATGTTGTCACCTTTTAGCTTTGAGCATCACAATCAAATTTAGCTATCACAGAAAATGTTTTTAACTATTCATCTTTCTACTACTTTTTATCTACTACTAATTACTCGCGCAAAGTAGCGGTTTCAGGGATATTAAAAATAAAAAAATAAAAATTATTAAAAATATATCAAAATAGATTTAAATTAAAGAGCACAAAATTTTAGAAAATATGTTGAAATTAAATTATAAAAAAAAATAAATAGATAAAAAGATATTTCAATTTAAAAATAAATGTGATTTTTTAATTAAAAAGAGGCACAAGTCACTTTAAGATTGTTTCCCTAAAATGAAATGGATGGTCAAAATTGCACATAACAAAAAGTTGTTACAAAAAGTTATTACATAAAATGAGATGGATGTGCTTGTTGTTAAAAAATGATATTTCTAGAGGTGGCAATTTCAACCCATTAAAACAAAAACAGGTCAAATGGGTCACCTCATAGGTTGGTTTGAGTGGAGTGAAACTAGAGTGATGGTCCAAATGGGTCTCCTGAATTTTTGTGTGAAATCAAGAATGAGTCAAATGAGTCGCAAGAATAGGTCAAATGGGTCATTAGAATGTGCCAAAAAGCCCAATACCCGAATTAGTCATAACTTCTTAAATAGTGATATTACCTAATCTTAATTTTTTTTACGTTGATACGTTTTTTTAACGTTTATACATTTTTTTTATGTTTTCCTTCGTTTTTTTTATGTTTTTGTCAGTTTTCGCCCGTTTATTTACGTTTTCGTCCGTTTTTTTATGTTTTCGTTCGTTTTTGTCAGATTTCTTACGTTTTTGTCTGATTTCTTACGTTTTTGTCATGTTTTTTACGTTTTCGTCCGTTCTTTTACGTTTTCATCCGTTTTTTACGTTTTCGTCAGTTTTCTTACGTTTTCGTCCGATTTTATACGTATTCGTCCAATTTTTTTTACGTTTTTGTCCCATTTTTTACGTTTGCGTCCGCTTTTAAGTTTTCGTCCGTTTTTTTTACGTTTTCGACATATTTCTTACGTTTTTGTCCGATTTTTATGTTTTCGTCCGATTTTTTACGTTTGCGTCCTCTTTTTTACGTTTTTCGTCCGTTTTTTACGTTTTCGACAGATTTCTTACGTTTTCGTCTAATTTTTTACGTTTGCGTCCGCTTTTTTACGTTTTCGTTCGCTTTTTACGTTTTCAACAGATTTCTTACGTTTTCGTCCGATTTTTATGTTTTCGTCCGATTTTTTTCTTTTTCGTCGGATTTTTTATGTTTTCATACATTTTCGTACGAAAGCGTAAAAAACAGACGACAACGTAAGAAATCGGACGAAAACGTAAGAAAGCGGATGACAACGTACGAAAACGTAAGAAAGCGGATGACAACGTACGAAAACGTAAGACAATGACGTAAATGTAAGAAAATGGACGTAAATGTACGAAAATGGACGAAAACGTAAAAAAAACAGACGAAAACGTAAAAAGGACGAAAACATAAAAAGGACGAAAACGTAAGAAAACGGACGAAAACGTAAGTAATCGGACGAAAACGTGAAAAAAACGGACGGAAACGTAAGAAATCAGGCAAAACGTAAAAAAATCGGACGAAAACATAAGAAATCGGACGAAAAAGTAAAAAAACAGACGAAAACGTAAGAAATCGGACGAATACGTAAAAAAACGAATGGCAACGTAAGAAATCGGGCGAAAGCGTAAGAAATCGGACGAAAACGTAAAAAACGGACGAAAACGTAAAAATCAAATGCATACGTAAAAAACGGACGAAAACGTAAAAAATGGACGAAAACGTAAGATATCGGAGGAAAACGTAAAAAACGGACGAAAACGTATAAAAACGGACGAAAACGTAAGAAATCGAACGAAAACGTAAAAAAACAGACGAAAATGTAAAAAACGTACGAAAACGTAAAATAACGAACGAAAATGTAAGAAATCGGACGAAAACGTAAAAAACGGTCGAAAACGTAAAAACCGTACGAAAACGTAAAATAACGGACGAAAACGTAAGAAATCGAACGAAAACGTAAAAAACGGACAAAAAGTACGAAAAACATAAAAAAACGGACGAAAACGTAAAAACCTTAAAAAATGAATAAAAACACAATAATTTAGTGGGTCGACCCAACTCAAACCGTTTGACCCATGACCAGTTAGACCCATTTTCAAAACATGACCTGTTTGACCCATATCACATTTGACCTGTGACCCATGACCCAAACCAACTCAACCCAACCCATTTGCCACCTCTAGATATTTTCATAAAAAGAAAATAAAAAGTCTGAGTTTTCAGACTTTCTAAATATGAAAGTGTCTCAAATTCTTTATATACCTCTAGATATTTCAATAAAAAGAAAAGGAAAAGTTTGAATTTTCAGACATTCTAAATATGAAAGTGTCTCAAATGCTTTATAATGTAGTATAGATAAGTATAACTAATTTTATTATGATGTGAGTTCTTCTGTTTTTACTTGTTATTTTCTACTTTTATGAATATAGAACGACTCGGGCCATTGAGTAGAAAAAGATTGTTTTCAATGACTTTTTTGAACGAAAAAGTCACTCCAACTCCTATTAGACACGTCTTTAGTGTTAAATGTGCGACATTTCTCAACTGGTAGTGATTTCTAAATCCTCATATCGTGTCGGTGTGTCACTTGTCTTTCGGTTCATGTCGGTAAAGCTTCTTAGTAATTGAAAAAACGAAACTTGAAAACATGTTTAAATGTTATCACAATTTTTAGTTAGAAAATGAAAAGTATATTAGAAATAGGGTGCTCACGGTCTGAAAACCGGATCGGACCGAACAAGACCGGACCGGACTGAAACTGACCTTGGCCAAAACGCCGGACCGAAATGGTCCGGTCCGGTTCGGTCTTTGGTCTGGTCCGGTCCAACAAGGCATAATTATTGGGTTTTTCTAAGACCGAACCGGACCGGACCGAAGATTGAAAATAAAAAAAGGATGGACCGAGGACCGGACCGAAAAAGGTTTGGTTCGGTCCGGTCGGTCCAATTCGGGCTGGTTTCTCGGTCCGGTCTGGTCCGCGGTCCGTTTTGCTCACCCCTAATTAGAAATAACATTATGTAATATATGCTTTTGCAAATGTTAGTTATAGTTTCTTTGTTTTTTTTACATAAATGTTTTCCTATAAAAGCGCAATGAGAAATGATATTTATTCTTACTTGACATTCCTACTAATCCCTCCTACTTATAAGATCGTGACAAGTAAAAAAAACTGACAGCTTATATCCGGGGAGATAAAGAGTGGAATACACATGTCAGTTTTTTATATGAGTAGGAAGATAAGTAGGCAAAAGAGGTAGGATGATATAATAATGATGAAACTCAATAACAATTTCAATCTTACGTCTACCATGAATAGGTTCCGTTTGGTTTGGATATCGAAATCACTATCAATATAGATATGTAAAGTCGCCACTTCGACTTTGGTCCAATAGTAAGTGAGTTCCCCACTAACCAAAAGGTTGTGGGTTCAAGCCTCGCTGGAAGCATATGTGAAATATATATTTATGAGCTAAAAAAATTGCCGTTAAAAAAAAAGAAGATATGATAATAAAGTAAAATGGATATGAGCATAGGTTAGAGATAAAAAAAAACAAAAGATTCCAATATAAGCATAAACCTAAAAACACAATCAACTTCTTACTTCTTTGGGTTATGTGGTGCTGATCATGGTAAGACCATAATGAAAATAAAAAATATAAAAAGTAAAACTTTATTAAAAATATGAGTGACATGATCAACAGTTATTTTGTGACCTTCAATATCGTTTGTAAATATTTTTTTTTCATGACTGATGATAAATGGGGTTCTTTTTTTTGTTAGAAAATAAGAAATGAAATTTTTTTTGAATCTTCGATAGATTTGTGTGTGTATTTCCCAATATATGGTATGATATTTCAATTGTTATCAAAAAAAGCATCTTTATTCGGATAGAATCCGTTCCTTTATTCCGATTAATGTGTATCAAACGCAACCCATGTTTGTGTTTTTTCCTCTATATATTTTGTAAGAATTTGCACAACACTCCTTAACATATACAAATGTTATATATAACATCCCTTGAGTTTGTAAAAGTGAGGATATATGCTTAAAAAGCCTTTGTAATATGCTGAAAGTAATATTTCATAAAAAAATGTCAATAGTTTATCGATAAGTTTCTTATGTAACATAATTTTTTTTTGGTAAAAAGAAAAAACATGATTTCTTATGTTAAGAGATATTGAAAACTCTCTTCATTTGTTTTACTAAATACAGAGCTTTACTCACTCAATCTTATTAAGTACAGTAAAATGTATTTTTGCATTATGTGTAAAAGGTAAAACTTAGGTGCAAAGTGTTGCGTCATACCTACTCGTAAGCACATTTTTTATTTTGTGATTGTTTATAAAAGTTGTCTAAAGAAAAAGTTTGTATTAATCACATCTAAATACATATCTGTTGCATATTTTTTCTTGGATTGTAATTATTGAGGAGTTTTTATAAAAAAAAGAAATATAAAACATATAACATGGTCTTGTTTAAAGAAAGAAAGAAAAAACATATGGTTCGGAATCGGTTGGAACTAGAACCGAAACCGATGAATCCGGGAACTGAATATTGTGAAAAGTAGGAACCCAATGTAGTTTTCGGTTTCGGTTCAGTGCGGTTCTTCAGGTCCACCTTAGGAAACCATCTTTTAAAGAAATAAAATAAAAGACATCATGTACTAATGAATTAAGCCAATAAAAAGTCCAAAAAATTGAATTTTCTAAGTGTTCGCAACCATGTGCATTTAAACAAATAACGTTTAAAACGTAAATGCATAAACTCAAACAAAACTTTTTATTCTTTACCCAACCAAATAACTAAACGGTGTTTATGTTTTCATCATTTGTTTCCCTTTATCTATTCTTGTGATTGGTTTCTTTAGTTGTTCTTTCATATTTTTCGCAAAATCAACGCCTCTAATAAGATCTTTAACATCATCCCAATTAATTTGCATTCCCGACTTTCTCATCCAATCTTAGGTGAAATCAAAGCTTCCACAAGACGTTAAGGATGCGAAGAAAAAAAATTACACATGTTTAGAATTATTAGGTATTAGTTCCGGAACCGAGAAGTAGTGGACCCAAGAAGTGAAAAACTCAAACCGGAATCGGAACCATTGGGTCGGATGTGGTTGTTTTGGTCTACCCTAAATTAATATAACACATGGGTGGTTGGTATAAAGAAGGAAAGGATGATAATTGTAAATGTAGAAATGGAAGGGGGCTAAATGTGCAAATTAAAAGGTAAAAAATTAGGGTTTTATATTTCAACAACTCAGAAACATATTCTTCATTACTTACTCTCATCCATCATCATCTTGAACGCCGGCGTTGACCGGATAGAAACTTAATTCCGTTGGTACATTCTTGTTATTTTTACTCATTAAATATATATATGTGTGTATAAATGTGAATTTAACGTATTTTGATAAAATAACAACAACAGGTGAGGTGAAAGAAAAGAAATGGCTGGTGGCAAAGGAGATAAGCCTGCTGCAAAATCTACTGCTGCTAAATCCGCTAGTAAGTTTTTTTTTACTGTGTTAGTTTATTATTTGGTGTAATTTTTGTTTACTTTACTTTATCTGCTTGGAAATGTTTATAGCTTTAGAATGAATGTATGTATATATGTTTGTTGTTCAAGTAGTTTTTCCACTCACATCATCTGGATAGCGGGTCGGGTCACTTGTTTATATCAACCCATCTTCAATAGTAAGACCCGTCTCATAATACATTGCCTCTTTAATTTACCACTTCTATGTTTTGTTGGAAAACTTGCTTACATTACGCTTATATAAGTTTCAAAATGAGGTGGAAAATTTGTGCTTAGCCGAAATCAGATAAGCTTAAACAAACACCCCTTGACTTGCTTATTAGTCAGCTTTTCTGGTGGCTTTATCAACTTCACCTTATGGCCTTATCAAATTTTCAATAAGCTCATACACCCATCAAGTAAGCTTAGACAAGCACCACCTAATCTTTCTCAAACACTACAATGGGCTAATTTTTTTTCTTAATAAGCTAACACGGATACCGCCTTCTTGTATCATCAAAATACAACATCCTTATTCAACCAATAATTCAGATTTGCTTAAATAGCTTATTCAAAAAGAAAAAAAGGGGTTTAAGCTAAAGCGTTTTAGAAATGTATTGTTGTGAAGCTGTGTATGATGAGGTCTGTTTGATCTTAAAAGTCACTACAAGCTTGGGATCTCTTTGTCCACAGACGCAAAAATGCTTAAATCTAATTATAGTGGCTGACAGATAAATGCTTAGATGTTTTTAGTGAGATACGACAAGACGTTTGAGCGATGTTAGTTGCTTATTATGTTTTGCATTAGCGGAACCTCACATTAAGTTTTGTTGCAACTGCTGTAAGAGATGTGTAGGTTTATGAGTTAGCATTTGAGATGCAACCAAATGTCTAATTATTAATCTTAGGGGTGTTTGTCTAAGCTTGTCTCAGCTGCTTATTATTACCAAATTGCAATGAGCTTATTTAAATGAAGAGCAAAATTGGAGTTTATGCTGAACGTTTTCAAAAATGGATTTAAGTTTTGATGAAAAATTGCTAAAGTTTTAGGGATGGTTACTTTGCTTCTTTAATAATAATTTCGTCATATGGCTGAATTTTGCTTTTAAGATTAGCAATAGCAGCACGTTCTTTACTTAGATTATGGTGAGTTGGGCTTAAAAAGCCACTTTAAAGCTCAGATTCTCTTGTCCCACAGACACATAGATGCGTAAATATTTTAATAAATTGCTTATCATCTTCTGTCTGTAATTCTGTGATAAATATTGTGTGCAGAGGGAAGGAAGAAGGAGACTGGTTTAGGTCTTACTAATACCAAGGACGGTAACTTTGGGGAATGGTATTCTGAGGTATTTGGCGTTTCTCCATGTTCTATGTATTTTATTTGCTGTAATCTGGTATAGGAAATGCATGAGGCTTGAATATATATATTAAGGTTTACACTCTATAACTATTTGGTTTTGTACTCCCATAATAGCACTCTTTAATGCGGACCTTTGAGGAATAAATTTGACAACATGAACAGAATTCATAAAGTTAAGCAAACTCGAAATGCTATTCTTGAAATTGTAACTGTAAAAAGGTTTTACATGACCAACTCTCAAATGATAATTAATGACTCTTGTGACTGTTGTGATTATATATCAATGGATACTAAGCTAACTATGATCTAGAAACACATGTTAATTTTTTTTCTACATCGAAGATGGACTGAGTAGATATCTGTTACGGAATTGAGGTGTATATATGTCAACCACATCACTTCAGGAAGAAAATTATTTTGAATACATATTACCCATACTATCTATCTTAAGCTTCGCATTAATATAAAATTTGTTTTTGCAACATAGTAATATGTTTATAAATGTTGTATCTCCCACTACAGTTATCCATAGTTAGAATATACCTTTTAAATGGGGGATGGGGGAAGATTAGCGATCTTATTATTTACTCTTTTTTTTGCTTATAGGTTGTTACAAATGGAGAAATGATAGAATACTATGAAATATCTTGGCTGTAACATCCTTCGTGCCATGGACAGATGTCCATTTGGAGACAATGCAAGTAAGCATGTGATCGTAGAGCTTATTCTTTTTTGTTTTGCTGTTGTCACTTGTTGTGCGTGTTTTTTGTTTCACTTATTAGTTATCAGGCTAGAATAAAACATGATGGTAAAAAGCTGCTTTGTAAAACTTTTGCGCAGACCTTCTTTATCCAGATTTAAGAAGAAGAATATTAAAAAAATGTGTACTAATCCCCAACTTATTTGTGTCCAATACGGTTCAACAAAAGGAGAAGGATCACAATCGAGGGTTTTCGCCCTAGGTATAGTCGATGAACTTTAGTATTTAACACTTTTAACCTGAATGGTGGTTGGCAAACTTCTTATCTTTGCCACCTTTTGCACAAGTTTTCTAGTATTTTGTTTTTGTTATTGATTGTAATATACTTTTTGAACCTTTCCCTGATTTAAAATTTTCAGGTTGCTTGGGTCACGAGATCAGGTAGCTCCGATTTGGAAGTTCCTATTGCTATTCGCCCAACTAGTGAAACTGTCATGTATCCCTACTTTTCTAAGTGGATCAGGGGACACCGTGACTTGCCCTTAAGACTAAATCAGTGGTGCAATGTTGTTCGCTGGGAGTTCAGTAATCCTACCCCCTTTATCAGGTGATATTTTCATATCCCTTGTTATTTCGTGTCCCTACTTATAGCATCACTTTATCAGTCATTCGGCTCACATAATGATCATAATTTGAATCTGTGCTAACTTCTCAACTTTGTAGGAGTCGTGAGTTTCTTTGGCAAGAAGGACACACTGCCTTTGCAACAAAGGAGGAGGCTGACACTGAGGTAAAAAATAAAGTTTAAAATTTGTGTAATCATTTCATACTTCATAGTTATCTGGAGTCGGTGCATCTCAATGATCTCATGTTTAAAACATCAGAAAAGATTATTCATTTGTGTTTTTAATGCATGGAAAGTGAATGATATAATTATAAGTATGACATATTTTAGGTTCTTGAAATACTTGAACTGTATAGACGTCTTTATGAGGATTACTTGGCCGTCCCTGTTGTGAAAGGGAAAAAGAGTGAGCTGGAGAAGTTTGCTGGTGGGCTATATACTACTAGTGTGGAGGTACCACCTATAAGATACTATCATCAGTTATTAACTAATGTTAAATGACATGTCTCTTTATAATTGCTTTAATTCTTGCAGGCCTTTATTCCAAATACTGGTCGTGGTGTACAAGGTGCAACTTCACATTGCTTGGGCCAGAATTTTGCTAAGATGTTTGAGATTAACTTTGAAGACGAGAAGGGAGAAAAGGCTATGGTGTGGCAGAACTCATGGGCTTACAGTACCCGCACAGTAATCAAGCGATTTTTTTAGCTTTTGTAAAAATGCGTTTAATAATATATAACTTGTTTTAATTTTTAACTTGCTTTGTTTTCAGATTGGTGTGATGGTTATGGTTCATGGCGATGATAAAGGCCTGGTGTTGCCTCCTAAAATCTCAGCAGTGCAAGTTATTGTGATTCACGTGCCTTTTAAAGATGCAGATGTCAAAGAAATAATGAATGCTTGTTCGGCGACTGTGAAAACATTATGTGATTTAGGTATTCGTGCCGAGGCAGACCTTCGAGAGAATTATTCGCCTGGTTGGAAGTATTCTCATTGGGAAATGAAGGGTGTTCCCTTGAGGATTGAAATAGGACCAAAGGATCTAGCCAATAACCAGGTTAGACAGTAATGTTCATTGTTACAAAATGCAAGTAGAGGTGCCAATTTTGAAAATACATCACTTTTGTGATGATTTGGTTTGTGATGATTTGGGCGGTCTTTTATCTCAAACTCGTCAAAACGGGTTATATCGTTTTACTAAATGTATAGCTTATTGTATTTAATGGTCTAATATAACTTGAACCCCTTCTAATTTGTTACCTAACTTATATCGCCACCTTCAACTGCAAGTGTTCCATGCAGTAGCCTGATGTTTGCTTCTTCGCAGGTCAGGGCTGTTCGTCGTGACAATGGATCAAAAGTCGATCTTCCTATGGCAGATTTGGGTGATAAAGTTAAGGGTATGTTGGATGATATTCAGCAAAGCATGTTTGATGTTGCTAAACAAAAAAGAGATGCATGTATTCAAGTTACCAATACTTGGGATGAGTTCATTGAAGCATTAGGCCAAAAGAAATTGATCTTGGCTCCATGGTGTGATGAAGAGGTATTAGTTTGTATCCATAACTGAGCCATTTACTTAACACTATCAATTAAAAAAACCAGTCCATTGATCAAACAAATGTTTGAAGAGGTCGACCCATTTAGGAGGTTAAATAACTGGGTTGCTCAGTGATATGCGTGGGTCGATCTATTTGAATACTAAAATCAAATCCTAAATTTTAAGTTCTTGTATTACTCAAAATTCCCATCAAACCACAACCTGTGTCCATCTATCTAGTTGGGTCATGGGTTTGTTCAGATCGATAGCTTATCTATTTAAATCTGTCACGGTGTAGCACCTATTCTATTTGGGCATATGCAGAAGGATCAATTTTGTGTCCTTTTTTTTGCGCTACTATGCTTCAGTTGTTTGTCTTTTGTGTTGTATCTATATGTATTATAGATTGAATATTTAATATGATTCATGCTTCAGGAAGTTGAGAAGGATGTGAAAGCTAAGACCAAAGGGGAGGTGGGAGCTGCTAAGACACTTTGTTCTCCATTTGACCAGCCTGAACTGCCTGAAGGTATTTTTTTCAATAGATGGCTTGTCTAATTATAATTATAAATAATATATATGTAATCTCATTTGTTTGCCTATTTGACAAATTAAGATTTGGTTTGATCTAATTCGTCTAGTATCTGCTTAAATATTGACCGGAAAAACAAACTGGTAGTTATGTAGCTTTTTTTTTTTTGCTGATAGGAACACTATGCTTTGCATCGGGAAAACCTGCTAAGAAATGGACGTATTGGGGACGAAGTTATTGATCACACTGTCATTGGGTGATTTTGTTGTTTTCCATTTACCATACTTAACCCTTGATGGATAGAAGGGTTTAACCCTTTGCTATATTAGCTGTGTTTTGTGTTTAAAAATCGAAACGATGGTTCATATTACGAGAGTTTTGATATTCTGTGGGAAAATCCAGGTTTTGTAAGTCTTTTCATATTGTTATTCATATGGTTTGAAAAATTGTGGGCATATGTTTGAGGCCAGAAAGTATGAACTGTACTGGAGGTGAAATTGTCATTCACAGGTTGACAGATCATAACAGATTACAAATTTTTTCATTTTCTTTTGTACAAAAGAGGCATATTTCTTTTTTCATCAGCTTGCAACCTTTAGTCCTACTCTTTTAGTTTTTAACATTTAACACTTGAAATATCATTTTGAAATGTTTTATTTAAACTTCATGAAATGAAATCTTGCACTTCTACTTATGCCCAAACAGAAAACATGTCTATAAATTTTTGCTAATAAATCTTTTTGTGAGCCAGCTCTACCCACAACCTGAATGTATGTGCTGGTTAGTTTTAGTTTTAATTGCATCAAAACGTTGTTTTTGCAAGGATATAAACAGGAAGGAATCAGTCGTCGGTTTGATTTTGGTTTCTAAACCGCTACTGAAAAGTATTACGCTACTGGGTTTACAGTTTTCATGGTTTAAAATTTAAATCTTGCGAATCAGTTTCCATATCAAACGAATGGAATGAAATAAATGACTTTATTCGATGTAATGGGATGATTCATTACTAAAAGTTTTGCTTAAAATATAGGCACCTACGAAAGATACATATTTGTTTAAATAAAGACCAAAATCTGAGTAACCATTTAAAAAAAGTACAAAAGTTAAAACAAAGAAAACAAAAGTGTAAAAAAAGGAAGATTTGTAAGTTAAGGTGAAAAAAGAAGGTAAAAGAAAAAAAAATGAGACGATGATGACTGGTGCGATGCCATGTCGTGTAGTGTTTGCGGAAATGGCCGGCGACAGTGAGGCGAGATGCATGAGATTATTGTGATGGGGGGAAGCAATATTAACTGCTTCTGCCCAAAAGTGGTTGACAACTTAGAATCAGTTAGCATAGTCCTAGCAGCCTCTATTAGTGCCATATTCTTCCTCTCAGTAACTCTATTTTGTTGAGGAGTTCTAGCTACACTAAATTGTCTCAAAATACCATTCATCTAACAAAACTGATTCATTTCTTTGTTTTTGAACTCAGTTCCATTATCACATCTAATCACCTTAATCTTGTGATCTACTAGATTTTATATCCCAGTTATAAATGACTTAAGAATGCCACTAGTCTCATCCTTAGTAGCTAGAAAAAAACCCATGTAAACCTACTGTAATCATCTGTGACAACTAGGCAATACAATTTCTTCATAAGGCTTTTTACAAATGTTGGACCAAACAAGTCCATATGCGACAAATGTAAAGGAAGACTGATTGAGTTCTCTGTTTTGGACTTACAAGAGGCTCTGTGCTGCTTTCCCTTTTGACAAGCAACACATGTTTGATCATTTTCAAAAAGTTTAAAAGGTAAACCTCTTACAAGATCTCCCTTAACCAATTTATTCATGGTTTTAAATTTTAAGTGACCTAGCCTTCTACGCCAAAGTTTAGATTCATCAGATGTGGCTTTTGCAAAAAGGCAAGTTAAACCTCCTTTAGGAACTATGTTCTTTAAACCAACACTATACATATTATTCTTTCTAAGAACTCTAAGTAATACTTGACTTTCATCAATTAACTTAAAGTTTGGAGATAAAACAATACATTTAGTGTCATTAAAAAGAACACTATTCTTTTTATCACACATTTGTGAGACACTAAAGAGATTAAACTTTAACTCTCTTACAAGATACACATTTTCAAAATCTAGATTATCAGTTTTAATGGTACATTTTCTTGTGATTTTCTCTCCTTTGGGGTTCCTTCCAAAAGCAACATATCCTCTATCTATCTCTTCATAGTCTGTAAGATAGGACATGTTCCATGTCATGTGCCTTGAGCATCCACTATCAATCACTCCTTGATCCTGTAAATCCATTTATGGATTGCCCTGCACATTAGATAAGAAAATCAGTTTCTTTTGAGGACCCAAGCCATCACTGACTTGGATCTGCCTTGTGCATCAATATAATCAAACTTTTTAGGGTGATTGATGCACTTTCGTGTTTAGAAACATGGTCTAAAACTTTATGCTTTGGTTGCCTTAACAACATTAAAATTATTTCCCTTAACAACATTAACTACTGCTTTTGGCCTAGCAGTATTAATTTTTTTTACCCCTAACAATATTAACCCTTTGATTAATATTACTGTTTTTAAATGCTGTGTTCTTTTGAATGAGCCTCTTAACAGTTGAATGTGCTATTTTAGAAAGATATGACATTGGTCTAGCAGCATTCACTGTTGTTTTTGAGTGAGCAGTATTAACTTGTCTAGTAGTATTAACCAATACTGCTGTGTTAGAGATATTTTGTCTAGCAATATTAATTGATACTAAGCCAGACTTCATTAGAACTGCTCTTGGAACCATGTTCTTTTTAGCACAGGGGTGAGTCTTTTTAGCAAAGTTTTGATGATTCACCATTTGAGCATTGTTTTAAACATGTTTTACCATCCTTTGATTTTGAAACTGTTTTTGATGGTAATTGCAATCAACTTGCAAATGATCAAAACTTCCACACACATAACAAGCCTTATTAAACATCTCAAAATTGCTTCATAGTTTTTGAGACATCATATTGTTCCAATTTCTTTAATTTTCTCTTGGACTGTGAGTGCTTTGCCTATGTTGCTCAACTTGTTTAACAGTTTTCTTAGTAGTTTTTTCTTGTTGTTTAGATTTGACAAACTCTTTCTTAACAATACTAGGCCTAACTATTTTCTTTTCAGTTTTAGGCTGAGACATATCTTCTCCTCATCATCTGACACCCATTCTTTAATAATTAGGGCATCATCATTCTTCCTAACTACCTTAGGCTCTTCTTCATTAGACATAGCTTTAGAGTTCTCAACTACAGGCTTATTAACAAACTCATCTAAACCAGTAAAAGACAAGTCAGGTGTTAGAGGCATGAAATTTCCTGTGTAAGGAGGTGGAACTGCATTATAATTTTCATAGCCTAAACCTTTCTTGCAATTGTCAACTATTTAAAACTCTATGAGCTTGTTTAAACTTTTAGATGCATGTTCAAATTTATCTACATTAAATTGAATGCCATCCTTTTCTTTTTGAACTATTTTAAGCTTCTTCCTAAGCTCTCTAATAGCTATTTCTCCTATGTGAATTTCAAATTTTAAGCCTTTAATATCTTGTAAATAAATAGACTCATTTGCTTTATAAACTTCAAGTTTTTCTTCCACTGACTCTAAACCTGTCTTATAACCTAGAACCATTAACTCAGATTTCTTTAAAACTTTTAATAGTTGATCATTTTGAGATTTAAGAGATTCAACAATTTCCAGATAAGTTTTTGAACAAATAGAATCATTGGATACCTTTGAGTTAGAACTTGAAGATGAGAAAGCCATGAGTGCATAATTAGGCCCTTCCTCTGCCTGATCACTCCAGTCATATCCACCAAGACCCTCACATGACACCAAAACTGTGGAAGTAGATGTTTCCACAGACACACTCCTTCTTGAGTTTTCCTTGTTCTTGTTGTCTTGATTTCTTGAAGCTCTACACTCCCTAGCAAAATGTCCCCTCTTGTGGCAGTTGTAGCACTCCACTTTGGACTTATCAAAACCAATAGTCTCATTGCCATTAACAGTAAGCTTTCTTCTTGTATTCTTTAAAAACCTTCTTGCCCTCATAGTCAACATGGCCATTTGCCATCTCAAATCCATCTCTTCTATGTCATTTGGATGGATTTGTTGCAAGTCCTCATGAACAAGTTGAGGACTATTTGGTTGACTAGCAAAGAATGCACAAATAACAACATCACTTAAGTGATCAATATTTGTAGAGTTAGCAGCATTAACTTGAGTGCTAGCAGTAGAAACTCCATGAGCAGTATTAACCGCTTCATTAGTGCTGCTAGTGTTGTCATTTGAAGAGGACACAAAAGCCATATTCTGTGTTCTTGAACTTGAGCTAGGCATCCCTTTAACTTCTGGTTCATACACCTTGAGGTTGTTGTAGAGATCATCCATGCTCATTGTATCCAAATCAACTTTATTCCTCCACACAACAGCATGTGTGTTCCACTAAGGTGACAAACTTCTTAATAACTTTTGATTAACATCTTCTTGTGAAATATTTTCATCCAAAAGCTCCAACTGACTCACAAGCCTTTGAAGGCTATCAAAAGTTTGATCAAGCATCTCTGAGCTTGGAGCAGTAAAGTTTTCATATTGCTGCTTTAAGAGATTCCTTTGAGTCTTTCTTGTAGCTGCATTCCCACCAAATCTCTTTTCAACAGCTTCTAGCAACTTCATAGCATCCTTTATAGAGTTAAACTTTAACTGATGTTCATTGGGAATGCCCATCATTAAAGTACTTCTAGCTTTCACCTCTAATCTTTTATGAGCCTTTTCTTCAGCAGTTATAATAGGCATCACTATCACAACACCTTCCACAGTTGTTGTTTTTGGCAAGGTTGCACTATTCTCTTTGACTTCCCACAGTGCATAGTATATCATCTGGATATATTGTTCAATCCTCATCCTCCAGATCTCATACTCACCAGGTTTGAGCATGGGAACTTTGGATGCAGCCACCATGTGTGGAGAATCTTGATCCATATCTTTAAAAAAAAAGATCTTGTGTATAAAAACAAGTTCCTCTCTTTCAAAGCTTCTTAACAAGCTCTGATACCACTTGTTGATACCACTTTAATAGATCGAATTTCATAATGTTTGTTTAAGGTTTAGTTATATTAGATAAATCTAACACAACTATAGTAGAAATTTTGTTTGAATGTATTAAAGATTATGCGGAATCTAATCTTTAATATTGAGAAGAATTATCAATGAAACAGTAATTCAATGAACAAATAATTCAATAAATAAGCTCCAATATTATTAATGATAATAATACGAATACTCTCAAAGTATTAGGGTTACAAAGACCTTGAAGCTATGAATTATACGTCTAATAATATAAAAGATTGATAAAAGATGATATCAAACTCTATGCCCTAGGACCTCCTTTTATACACAAAGAGTCCTAGTCGACTTACAATACTTTTCTAAGTATCTAAAATCTTTTCTATAAACAACTAATACATATCATATAAGCAGTACTAACTAGCAGCATTAACTTGATATTCACTAGCAGTACTAACTATGTACTAGCAGTAGTAAACACTTAGCATATTTTCTTTGAAGTCTCTGAGCAGTAAGCATTAACAAAAACATGAGCAGCAATAATCCAAACAACATCAAGAAGACTTTTAATCCCAACAAACAATGATCTTCTAAAATCATTAGATCCAGAAAAGAGGTGCACTACGTCTATCACGAAGAAAAAAGCATCTCGGTATGAGATAGTAGGAATTGAAGACATGGTCCCTACGCTTTAGAGTACTACCAAAGTGAGGTATAACAAAGATGCTGAAAAGGGGATCAAGCACTGGGGTGACAAGCGTCGGCTTTGGTATAGATCTCAGCTAAACAAAATTCTCCAAGCACAAAGTCTACTCTACTCAGAAGATTCTCAGTGTGGTCAGTGTGAAAGTCAAGAAATTGCATGGTTATGGTCATTTGGAAGAGATTGTGGTGAGAAGAGCTGATCGTCAGCTATACAAGTTTAAAGAAGGTGACTTCGTTGATCTACACTTGAACGACATTGAAGACATGCTTCTTCTTGCTTTTCAACACAAGTTATTCCAGCTCGACGAAAGTGATATTGTTGACTTTATTGTGGCCCTTCGTATGTTTACAAGAAGTCTTATCATCAAAAGACGAGTCGAGGATCTTCAACTTGGTGTAGAGAGTTACCAAAAGAAACTTAATATCACTAAACCTTAGAAGACCTACCCTGGAATCGAATTTAAAGAACTATACACTCCATCATTTGATCCACCATGGGTAATCTATGAAGACTTGAACAAACAGAAAAGAATGATGTGGGCTGATGAGCTGCACAAGTTCTCAAACGGGACACTCAAGACTGTTCATGATGAACTTCACCACCGGCTGCTCGATTTTTGACTCGGATACAATGATGCATGCCAAGGAGAAAATGGATGGCTGTGAATAAAATAAGGTCGAGTCTTACGGTGGATTTGATTGATAAGCAGATGCTTGAAAGGCGGATCATTCGGAATCTAGAAATATTGGTTGGTGCTAGGGAACTCGAGATGGACTACAGACTGATGACACGTACTGAATGATCGTCAGGTCCAATCTCAAATCTTATCTTGTGAATAATGCGAATATGTAGTATAGACTTATAAAATAGGCAAGTATACATAGTGGTTGAGTACGAATCTTCTTGAATTTTTCAATAAATTCAAAATCTTTCAAATTAACTTACTCAACACTATATATAATACCCTCATAAATTGAGAGGGAACATAAAAATGTTCCTAATAAGACTTGTTAATAATTGGAACATTTCTCTCCCCAAACAGTTTTCAAACATATTTGAATCAATCGATATCCAAAATATCAAGAGATTTGACATTTTTTGTAAGGGGAGAAAATGTGATTAAAATATATGGCTAAAGATGTGATCTTAAGGACTCAAGTGCGAGCTTCACCCTTCATGTGGTAAACGTTTTCAAATATCGACGCACGCGTTGAGGGGGAGCACTTATGAAAAAGCAAAAACAATCAAGGTACAAATGTTTTGACTAATGTCACAAGTACCTTGATTGAGTTTTTCAATGGTTTTAAGGAAATGAGAACAGTACCCAAAGACCGACCATGTAATTAATTGAAGTTATAAGGTGGTTAAGATTAGGTATTCGTTCCCATGATCCAGCCAGAACCGAAGGGATCTACCCAGGGATATTTCATTAGATAGAATAGAAGTCCTTAGGTATGATACAAAAGGAGTAAAAGTGAGAAAAGGGAATAATGCAGACTAAGACAGAGTTAGCACTGGAATAAACCCAACAAGGTGTTAGTGATGAAGTCTTGGTAAGCATTGAATGGGTTGAAGAACTAAAAAGAAATGTAAGGATAAAGGGTGTAAAGAAAGAAGCCCTCCATACAATTAGGCAAAAATTGGGTCAATACATATGCTATCAGAAACACTAAACTGTTGTCTGGTATTAAAGATAGTCATTATGGACCAAGTGATGCAATGCAAAACCCTCCCTAGCCAATCAAGGTCTCTCAAAAGACTCTTGTTTCATTTCTCACGAAGATAAACACATTTCTATCGCCTTTCTCACTTCGAGTTAGTTGACATTGACAAGGTGGCAGTCTGCTCCAACCTTCGATTACTAAAACCAAAGTGAACTATCGAGTCTAGAGCCATAAAAGAGATCATCCATAAATCTCATTAGGACACTAACTCAAAATATACTTGTTAAATCACACACTATGAAAACAAGAAATATCTTAAGAGTCCTATGCATTATCCTTGTGATATTGCCAGAAATTAGAGTGATACTTAAGTATTCACAGTGACGATGGAAATCCTTCCAGAGCCAACATCAAACAAGCTCTGCGGTAGGTGACTTGTGAGATCCTACATGGATCAACTTGTGATACGGGATATCGATTCGGTCCAGCTTATGAATTGGCGAATGAATTTTGAAAAAGATAAAAGTGTTGGTGTGTTGTAAAACCGTTTGCATCTTAACACACTGAATGATTTTCCAAAATCAATCTTCAATATTATGTCTATGGGAAGCCTTACAAGGGTATGTTATATGTCATGTTTGCATTGTGGTAATCATATGAAAGCTTGTAGAATAAAGGAAAGGAGCTAGAGAGTATTTTTCATCATTTTTTAAATTTTCATTTCAAAGGGAAAATAGAAATGAGAGGGAGAAGTGAATTACAAAATGTAAAGACTTGTATAAATACCCCTTCTAGATAGGTATTTATACTTATTGCTAATCATATTCTATTTTCCTAACTTTAGTCAAACCTTGATCAACTTTACTTAACTTTGACCAAGATAGACTTTATTACATCATAATTACTATTAAAACTATAAAACTAAACAAACTATACAAAGACCAATTCATATAATAATAAACACTTTTCTTGAACCTAACAATCTCCCCCTAAAGGTTGATTATTATAGACGCTTCATCGTCGGTAGAATTGGTCTTCCATTAACAAAAGATTTCTTTTTCTCATTTGCCTTTTGATAACCAAAATATCTTTTAGCCATGTTTCTCCCCCTTCAAGAGGATCAACATTCCTATGATGTTCATCGTGATATGCGAAAAGTTATTTCTTTTTAAACTTAGCTTTCAAAATTTCCTATAATTCTAGATCAACAGCTTGATCTTGAGGTGTTGACTTCATTTTCAAATATAACTGTTGTTGAAGATCAGTGGTTGATTTTCCAGCAGTTGATGAACTTGTTGTTGGATAAATATTAAGAGTTGTATGCTGCATGTGCTTTCGAAACAGTTCTTCAATCATTTTTGGTGCCAGAGTGGCAAACTCCTTAGCGATCGTTTCTTATGCATTTATAGGATCAACTTCACAGTCCTTGTTAACTGCAAGATTAACCAAACGTGGCATTTCCTTGTTGATCATCTCATTAGTCTTTGCAAACGTCAGTTCAGGCACAACCTTGTTGCAATGATCAAGGACTTTTCGAATCTTTCCCATGAAGAAATCACGAGTAATGGATTTATTTTTGATATGAGAGCGAATTTGACCACGTCGTCTGCACATGCCATCAATACTTCCTAGAAGAATCTTTGTCTTGTATGAAATAGGTCGTTTCTTACGTTTAGATGTGGACGAATCTTTGGATGTAGTAGCAGTTATTGGTGATACAGTGTTTGTCAATTCCTCAGTAACTGTTTTATTAGAAGATGAAACTTTCCTAGAGGATCTAATTGGTGAGGGAATTGGTGTCAGCATCTTCTCTTTCCTAAACTCCATACTACCCGTTGCAGCATCAGCATTACGTTTCTCCTTAACACCCCCATCCACCTTCTCAACATCATCATCATCTTTTTCCATAACAACCTCATCTATTTTCTCATCATCATCATGTTTCTTTTCTTTCTCAAGTCTTCATCGTTCTTCTCTTTCTCAATCTAGTCATCATCATCATTAACAATTTCTGGATGTTCCTTATAACTCCCGGGCTCTATCTTAGTACTAAAATCATCAACATCATCATTAATCATGGAATCAACAAACACACTCGCATATGATTATTCATCTTCGTCACCTTTAACCATCTTTTCAATCTCCTCCTCATCCAGTTTCTCTTATACTTTAGCAATATTTTCTTGAGCTTCAGCAGCTAAAGCAGTTTTGTGTAATGTGAGACTTAGAATTGTTGCTTTAGCCACTTCATCTCTCTCTCTCTATCATTACCTAGAGGTGGAATTAGAGTTATACTTTGTTTCTTTTTCCTGATGGTTATTTTCTGTGATTTCCTTGGTGAGCTTGATTCTTCAGCAGTCTACTTCCTCTTCTTCCCCTGAGGACTAGCAGTAGAAATGGTAGGTGTCCTATGGGCTCTAGGTGTAGACCTATGCGTTCCTTGGGTAGAAACTACCGGTTGAGGTAGATTCATTAGAACATCTACTCCAACAAACACCGTCTCGTACTCCTTAAAGTTATTAGTGGCACGGATTTCCTCAGTCAGGAACTCATCCGGAATCAGCATCCCTCGTACAAGCACATTCCCAATAGTATACACACTAACCAATGGAGTATCATCCTTGATGGAATGATAATCCTCATCAACTCTTTAAGGAATGTCTGGAAATTTCTTCATCAAATCAGCAATTATGAGCTTGATGAATCGAGGATACTGGATGGCTTCATTCTTCTAAAACACATTATTCATGAAATCCCACCATAAAAGAGCAGCATAATCAACATTTGTTCGATTGATCACAACATGAAACAATTGAAGAATGTTGATCTTTGTCTGATCGTGTCTAGATGTTCTTGTTATTAAGCAGCGGTTGAACACCTTGAACATTGTTTGCCATGGTTGAGCTAAATTCTTTGTATAAAAGGCGCTAACTTTATCAATCACTCATTGATATCCAACCTTGTTCATGAAAGATTCAATTATTTCAATGGTGACAGGTGCAACAAATGTATTGTCTGGTGTCTCCACTGGAAGTTTAAGAATAGCTCGAAACATATCCACTTTGTAAGTAATTTCTTAAGTATCCAGCTTAAATCTGATAGTATCCTTGGTGTTGGGTACTTTGTGAGCCAAAATTGTTGTAAATATACGACAAGGACATCAACTGTAGCGGTTAAAGCATAGCTTATTAGATGATCAAGTAATATCTGCCCAACAATCTTGCACTCAGGAGAACATGGAATACTCTGAAGCATCACATAATTGTTGCATCTCCCAATGGTATGGTATATTGGGACAAGCTAAGCAGCTGGAATTACTTGTTGAGCCATGTGGAATACTGTATGATGACATAAAGTGATTAGTGAAATGAGATAAAGTTTATAATTTTCATATTTATAACATTTTTGTCTCTTTCCACTCTGTCTGTTTTTATATGCTCTGGCAATTCTTTTTGAGCATATTCTGATCATTTTCTTTCTCATGTGCCAATTCTTGCTTTTTTGGGCACATGCCATACGCTTTATTCGCCTTTTTCTTTTAATCTCATTTTGTATCATCTGACATTTATTTTTCGAGCATACTTTGATTTGCTTTTTCGCGTATGAATTTCATCTCTCTTTCTATTTAGAGTTCCTCACCAAAAAGCATTTGTGAAATGATACTCTTTCAAGAAATAAAGATATACTCTTATTTAAACAACATCAAGTTGGCAAAAACATAAGTAGTGACAAGCATTGATTGTTTAAGAAATCAAAGAGTATAACTTTATATTCTTTCAAACCTTTTTAGTAAAAGAGTACCACTTTGTGACATAAAGAGACAACTTTTTGATAGAAATTGAGATAACTTTTTCAAACTCACAAGTTTTCTAAAGATGTTTGAAAATAATGATTATACAACCAGTCTAATGAAACATAAATTGGATGGTCACTAAGCCACTCACTCCTCATTATGTTCAATGTAGAAAACGGTCGAAATCGGACATGACTTAGACCATTTATCCAATTATGTATAATAGATAGTCATAAATCACTTTTTGAATGGTTTTTGAAACAATCTTTTCAAAACTTTGAACTTTGCCTTTTGATGAAACATGAGAAACTTATGATCACAGACATTTGAAGCTCCACTTTGTATGTTCTTTTCATTTTAAATCATTGATCACTTGAATGAAAATTTTTGTTATAAAAAACATATACTTATATACGATATCTGGATGGTCAGTAGATTGCTCAATCCTCATCCTGTTAAGTTCAGGAAACAGTCAAAACTGGACAAAATCTTCACCATTTGATCCATTTATCAATATAAAGATATGATTTTATAAAAAAATTATCATTTGTTTTTGTAAGATGCCATTTTGTTTAACGATTAAGCCCATTTGAGTATTCGTAAAAAAAATTAGCCCATTAGTATTCTTTTCCGAAACCCAAGTTAAAAAACCCATTTTGCCTTACGAAACCCATTTATTAAGCCCAAAATATCTTTTACGAAACCAACCGAGTTGGCCCATTACTGTTTATGAAACCAATTGATAAGCCCATACGAAACCGAAACATGAAAAATTACTTTCGTAAACATAATTATCCTCTTAAAAAATGATAAGCTGAATATTTTTGACTTATTTTTCAGCTTATTTATCATCTTATTAACAGTTTAAGCTTGATCTTATGTTAACAAATCAATTTCTCGAAGTTACGAAACCTATCAACGTTACGAAACCTCATGATCTTAGTCCATAAGTGATATTTTCAGTGATCAATCTATTATAATCATATCACAAGACATATATCAACGTTTTGCCTTAATCAATTTCATGTTTCAATTACTTTTCATATTTACGAAACCTTAGATCTATATGAAACCTATTTTATCAATTAATATCAGCAATTAATCACAAATAAAACACATACATCATGATTTCTAACGTTTTTCTATCATAAATAATCAGCAAAACGATATGGATTGTGTTTTCTTTGTTACGAAAACTCAGAGAATTTACGATACCTTTTTGATTAATTTACGAAATTTATGAGGTTGTGCATGAAACTGTTGCATTTATACTTCTGAAAATGACTTTCCAATTTTGGCATTTTTAGTCCCTCAAGTTACTTACGTAAGCTCTTTTGATCCCTACGAAACTTGACTTTGCTAACTTTTCGTTTTAAGACACTGAAGTTTCTTTCGTAATCATTAATCACCCATACGAAAGTTATCCTTTTGCACTTTTGCACTTTTAGCCCTTGTAGTTACTTTCGTAAGCTTTTGTGATCCAAAAACAATTTCATAACCCCCCCCCCCCCCTTGGAGTTAGACCACTTTTCACATCAAACTTTTTGAACTATTTTGTAGTTAAGTTCTTGCTTTTGACTAAAAAATTTATAACTCCCCCTTGAACAGTTATCCACTCTTGAAATTTCTTTCTTAAATTTTTCTTTGTTCAAAATGAAGTTATTTTTTGCTTTTTGAGAACACAATTTTATTTTTTGATGATGATTTGACTGAAAAAATTTATAACTCCTCCTCAAATAAATGTCTAATTAAAGAACTTATTCAAGAGATTGTTATTTCTTGCTATTTTGCACACTTGAAATTTTCAAAATTTATGATTTTTGAAAGATGTTTTTAAAGAAATCCTTTGTATGTGAATGGATTTTGATTACAAACAACATATTTTAGCAGTGAAAGATCATTTTATGAATGATTTACTCCCCCTCAGTTCATGATACATTGATTTTGCATTTAAAGAGCCACTTTTTGAGAAATACAATATCATGCAACTGATAAAACGGAGAATATATGTGTTTGTATCTTTAACTTATATTTTTGTGTTTTTGTATTTTTTAAATTTTTATTTGATTTTCAGTTTTGAAAAAGAGTTATAAAACAAAAATATTTTTTCTTGTTTTTGAAAATTTTAATTTTTAATTTTGTTTTTGAAATTTATTTACAATTTGTTTTGATGTATGATCTTTCATTCAAGAAGACAACTTTGCCAGACGTTCTAACTCAGTTGGAGTCATACATCGCATACCAATCCTGTGAACTAAATAAATTGCTTTTATAAAAAGATCAGCAAGTTGGTATTCCGTCCCGACAAAGTAAAGTTCAATGGTTCCTTTTTCAACATGCTCCTTGATAAAGTGATAACGGATGTTAATGTGTTTTGTACGTGAATGTTGTATCGGATTTCAAGATATGGTAATTGCACTTTGTGAGTCATGGTATATTAGAATCTTGGTGTACCAAATCCATAATCTAGCAGTTACGTCCTTATCCAAATGACTTGAGCACAACATGCATATAATGATACGTACTCAGCTTCCGCAGTTGACATTGCTGTACAATCTTGCTTTTTCGATGACCAACTGACTAGCTTATCTTCCAGAAATTGAATGCCTCCAGATGTGCTTTTGCAATCATCATTACACCCTGCAAGGTCTGCATCTGAATATGATATTAGCTCAAACCCAGAATCCTTCGAGTACCATAAACCCATGTTAATGGTTTGTCTTAGATATCGAAAGATCCTTTTAATCTCTTTGAGGTGTATTTTGGTTGGGTGTACCTGATAACGCGCACATACAAATGCCGCAAAGGCAATGTTTGGTCGACTAGTAGTGAGATATATAAGTCCCCCAATCATACTACGATATTTAGTTTGATCAACTTGGGTACCTTGTAAATCTGTATCTAGTTTGACAGTAGCCATTGGTGTGCTAATGGTATCACATTTTTCCATCCCATGTTTCTTAAGAAGATCCATGGTATATTTTGATTGACATATAAAGATTCCTCAAGGTGACTGATGAACCTGAAGTCCAAGAAAGAACTTCATTTCACCAATCATTGACATTTCAAAATTATCTTTCATTAGTTTTACAAATCTTGTTGAAAAAACTAGTTTTGTTGACCCAAAAATGATGTCATCGACATAGATTTGAACTAATAAAATGTCATCCCCATGTCTTCTTGTAAACAATATTGGATCAACAATACCTTTTGTGAAATGGTGTTCGATTAAAAATGAGGAAAGCTTGTCATACCAGGCTCTATGGGCTTGTTTGAGACCGTACAGAGCTTTCTTAAGACAATATACGTGATTAGGAAAGTCTGGATCTACAAATCCATCCGGTTGACGAACAAAAACTTCCTCTTTTAGTGGACCATTCAGGAATGCCGTTTTGACGTCCATTTGGTAAATAAGAAAGTTCTTGTGAACCGCGTATGCCACTAAAATTCTAACAGCTTTAAGTCTTGAAAAGACTCCTCAAAATCGATTCCCTCATCTTGACCATATCCTTTGGCAACTAAATGAGACTTGTTTCGAATAACCGTGTTTTCAGCATCAATCTTGTTTCTCCAAATCCATTTGACTGGGATTATGTTTTTGCCAATAGGACATTCGACAAGTTCCCAAACATCAAGGTGTTTGAACTGGTTAAGCTCATCTTGCATGGATTCAATCCAGCTGGCATCAAGCATAGCTTCCTTGATATTTTTCGGTTCAATTGTACTCACTGTTAATGCGTACACACAAACTTCTGCATTAGTTTGAAGTCAATTTCTTGTAAATACAGGTTTTGATGGATCACCAATCACTTGTTTAATTGGATGATTCTTAGTCCACTGATACGCGGATATAATACACTATATAATATTTCAACAAGAGCAATTAAGAAAATTCCTTAAGGAAAATTCACTCTTTAAAATATATATATAATATATAATATACGTATGTTTACCGGAAAGTATGATTTCCCGGGTCGTTTTCCCAACGATTTGAGAAATTAAAACCTCGCTTGATATTGGATATTGATTTGAATGGGTTCGAAGATTGATTGGGTTTTCTATAACTACTAATTAAAAACAAGCAATCAAAAACAATTAAAGCACTTAATAATTAACGGGAAACAAATAAAACGCGACTAATAAGCAAGTAAACTAAATTTAACTCCTAAAAATGTAAACTAAATTTCTAAACCTAAGATAGGACAAAAGAAAATTTTAGGAAAAAGAAAAACATTTTTTTGATTATTTTTGAATTTATTATGAATTAAAAACTAATTTAATCTAATTAAATCTTAAAAAATAGCAAATTAAGTACTAAAAATTTAGAAAAATGATTTTTAAACTTAGAAAAGTCTAAAATAACATAAAAACTCAGAAAACTATTTTTAACTATTTTTAAAATTAAAATCCTATTTTTAAAATTAAAAATAAAAGCTTAAAAATGAAAATTAAAATCTAAAAGTGGTGAACATGATTTTACTGAATGTAAACCTAAAGCTATTTTTTTATAAAACTAAAAACTATTTTTCTAGAACTTTTTTCTATTTTTATTGATTTTTTAAGATTTTAACTTTCGAAAAACTATTAAAAATAAACTAATTGATAAAAAATTACGAAAAATTCAGGAAAAATCTAAAATGTAACAAAGATTAATAGAAAATTATAAGATTCAACTCAGCTTATTATATAAGCTGTGAAAATGGCTTATTAGGCTACTACTTATAAATGAAAAGGTAAATTAAAACATGTATAAGTATTTAATGAAGGGAAACAATGATGAATGAGCTATTGTAGCACACTTGTTAACACGTATGACATATAAGATAGAGGTCGTGGGTTCGAGGCAGGCACACCCCACCTTTTTGCACTTTTTATTTTTTTTGCTTTTTATGAAAATTAATTATCTTATAAGCTAAAAGGGAAATGAAAACGTGTTTAAAGATTAAATGGAAATAGAAGATAACGGATGAGCTATTGTAGTACACTTGTTAACACGTATGGTATATAAGATAGAGGTCGTGGGTTCGAGGCAGGCAAACCCTAACTTTTTGCATTTTTTTTTAATGTTACTTATTTTTGAAAAACAAAAGTTAGAACTTGTAAAGGACACAATTTTAAGCAACTTTAGAACTTCACTTTTAATCTAAAAATGTCTAAAAAGCTCTGAAACAGCTTATTTATAAGCTGACTACAGAAAGTGGACTATTGAGCTAATTTTTGCTAAAACACTTGCACAAAGCACAAAATAAGCTTAATTTTGAAAACAAAAGCTGTTCTAGAAGGCTTAAGATGTCTACTATCTAGAAATGATAAGCTAAATGCACTTAAAACACTTAATGATGATTAAAATCAAAGATCAATAACTAACTTTATTCCTACTGTTTTTTGGTGTTTTTGGTTTTTTAGTGACTTTTAAAAGCAAATGTTCTACAGTAAATAAGCTTGGAAACTAAAAATAAGTCTTAAAATGAATTAAGCTATACCTAATCTAAATCCTACTCTAACCTTAGAAACTAAAACCTATGATTACCTAGCTAAAAATTAAGCTAAAAGTGACAGCAGGAACAACTTAGTTCCTGCTGATGCACTTTGCACAAGTGCAAAACAATAGTGCAGGTTACCTAAGGGGTAATCCTGCACTTAGAATCACTCAAGTGAGTGAGGCAAACAAGTTTTAAGTACACACAAAAGCTTAAAGAGCTCAAATCAAACTTAAGCTATCACACTTAAGCTACAAATTCCCCTGGTGCAGGAATACTTAAAATAGCCATAACTTTTTGATTTTTTTACAAACTAACTTGTGAAAACTCTTTTCCTATTGTTTTTAACTGAAATCAAAGCTGTCTCAAAAGGTTTGCACAAAAACTTTTGACTTTAGATAGTCAAATAAGCTTAAACCAAACACTCCTTTAACTCATTGACAGATTTAATAAAAACTTTGGGAATGAATTCTAACTTATTAACCTATGATACCAGATGATTAATAGCTTTTAACTATCTTAACTAACATGATCTAACAACTAATTAACTAGATATCAAAGATCTATACTATGCTATCTAATATTTTTGGTTTTTTTTATGGTTTATAAGACAGAAATGAAAAACTAAGATCTATTATGATAAGGCTAAAAACAGATTAAGATTAATGATAAATAAGCACAAGTAGAGAGAATTAAGCACTAATAAGCTAGTAGAATAAGCAAATAAGCAGTATTACTCTAATAAGCAATTTAAGCTAAATAAGTAAAGAGACAAGGTATTTAAAAAGAGACTTACTTTAAACTTCAGCTAAACAGAAGCTAATACTAAAATAACAGCTACAAGCTCTAGCTTATTCATGTGAATAAGCTAGTATAAGTCCTTGGGAGTTCATCCATTGCTAACTCCCCTTCCTTAAGCTTTAATCCAATAAAGTCCATGGTAAATGTAAGTTAAGCTGTTTTAAGGTTTAGATAGGATTATTTCTGAATTGATTAAGCTCTATTTCAGCTTATAGACTGAAAGAGCTTATTATGAGCTTATTAGCTTTATTAGAACAGTTTAGTTGAATGAGAGAGCTTTACTTAAAAAGAAATTACAACTGATTTTAAATCAAAATTACATTAAGCTTAAAAAACTACACTAGGCTAAAAAAAGCTAGAAAAAGAAAGACTAAAAATTAACACGTCTGTGTGTGTGAGCTGAGGCCTTTATTTATAGCCTCAATATGAAGCTTCTAGGAGTCTGAGTCATTCCCCAGCACCATAGTGAAGCTTCTAGGCCTTTGAGTCTCTGCACGCTCCTTTCAACATCCACTATTAGATCAACCAATCATTGAATCATTTGAGAATGATTTGTGGCCGTTTGATCAACCTTGGGATTCACATGGATTGCCAAGCTGGCAATCCATGATGTGACGTTTGTGTTAGTTTGCTGAGTGAAATCAATGCTAAATCCTCATTCCATTGTGCTTTCTCCATAGCCACGTGGCTTGATTGCTTAAGTGAGCTAATGAGATCCTTGATTTGACTGAATTATCCTTGCCCTTGTGTTTAGGAGCTCTTGAATAGACGTAATCACCCTTCAATTTTAAATTGCCCCTTGATTTACCTTGGTAACTAGACGAGGACGATGGATGAATAGTGAATTGTTCTTCGCGCCTAAATTTTAACTGAAAGAGTTAATTCAGTTGTAACTTTGGGAATATTGCAAATATGGCCCTTGTGTTTGTTTTATAAATGGTGTAAGTATAAAAGACTTTTGTAAATGGCAATTTCAGTCCCGGTGGTTTATAGGAAAGGGTAAATGGGCTAGTGTAATGGGCTTATGGAACCGGGTGTGGCCCATTTAGGCTTAAGGACCATTTATGGACTTTTCTGAAAGTTGAGGGCCTTAAATGGAATATTTTGGGTCTTGTTGACTTTTGTTGACCAAGATTGACTGGAGTTGACTGTAGATTTGACTTTTTCTGGCTTTGGCTTCCGGCTTTTGTTCACTCTTCCGTTCTCGTGTCCGTGCTTGCCCGTTTTTGACGGTTTTCTTATGATTTTTGATATATCCGTACCTGCACACACAAAACACAAATACAAGCATATTTTTGCCATTTTTGGTCTGTTTTGGGTTTAATTGGGTTATTTTAGGTACAAACGGATATGTGTATTTTACACTTATCAAAATTCCCCAAACTAAACGATTGCGTGTCCTCACGCAATATCACATGCCTTATAACCAAATACCTCGAAACTTCCCCAAACTAAACCTTTGAAAAGTAGCAAAGATTTTTGTTGAGAGAGCTAAGAGATCACAAGTTATAAAACTCATAGGCGGAAAGGAAAACACAGAAGCTGCAACGAACCATGTATCAATCATACACAAGGATACCAATTGAGAAATCTTAAATGAATACTTGAATAGATATCTTGATGACCATATCAATACCTTAATGTATCCTTTGAGGTGATGTCCCAGTCAAGAACACAAACATTGGTCTCCAATTACTTAAACTTAAGCCCACGCAGGGGTCCATAAAATCTTATCTCAATCCTCAAGAAAACAAATCAAACGTGGTACATCAAATTGAAGATTATCAAACAAAGATTCCTAGGGATTGCTCGCTAAAGTCTGCTACATGCACCTTACTCTAACAATCAATACATCACCTCAAAATGATACACGAAAACGTCAACAATAACTGTTGGTGAGCTCGTAGGTTTTGACTCAAAACCTAGTCGATGTGCCAATATTTTCAATCAGTTGGACAATTGTGCTATATGATAGTGAATATATGCGAATTAAACCCTCATTGCACTTGGACTCCCGCTAATATCTTTGTACCAAAAACTAGCATCCCGCTGTCTTTTACTAGCGTTCGTACCAACGTACTTAGGATCGAAACCCTGATGACATTACAACACCTAAGGCTTACTGGCTAGAGCGTTAGGGTTGGATGAAACCAAACAGATTGTTCAACATCATAGCATACCAATGCATATACATTCACATAGAAAGTAATATCGCACAATAGATTGTCCTAAGGACGAAATCCGGTTTTGATAGTTTAGAAAATAGTTCAAAGTAACATTTGGTATCATTTCTACCAATGGAAAAACATAAGTGGAGCTACGAGAATACCCTCAAAGCATCAGTGCTCCAATAGTAAATCAAATCACAAACAACAATGGGTTACGCACACGGGACCTAGTCCAGTTAATGTCCCATTTTAAATCATTCATTTCCAAACAGTTTTCCCGGTTTGGTTTCGATGCATAGAGGTTAGATGCGTTGTACGATTATCTTAAACGTTTTAGTGGTGTGATGGTTGACGACATGACTCCACAATACCATATCAAATCCATATCTGAGTACAATATACTTATACTTATAATATTTAGCAAAATAGATAAGTAATATAAGTAAATATTTATAATAATTAACTTATAAAATTTACTTCGATTGGTCTACTATTCCGGTACAATTAGTTTACCATAAATATATCGTTTATACTATACGAAATAGAAGTTTATTGTTTACATAAAAAATTCTTGGGATATGTTTCCGAGTAAAATTATATTTTTGGTCTTTAGTCTAATTATTAAAATAATAAAATAATATTTTATTATTTAAAAAATAAAATTTACGTTTTAAGTAAAAATTCTAAGTTATAGACTTTTTACAAAAAAATTTCGCGCATGACACGTGACGGTTTTATATGACGTTTTCAAGGTTATCAAACATATTTTCAAACAATTTCAACATTATCGACTCTTTCCGAACCAAAATTATCAAAAAACACATTTCCCACGTTTTACAATTGCATACTTTAATCCACTAAACAATCTTCCTATATAATTTCACATTTTAACTTTTAATTTCCAAAATGTTTACGTCTAAACATCTCAAAATAACTAGTTAATGCTTATTGGGCTTTAAGGCCCAATAAGGGTCCATTAGACTTTTTATGTATCCAAAATACGTTCTAAGCCCAAAACCAAGGCCCAATAGTGTATATAGCTCAAACCAATAAGTAAATAAATAATCCGGAACATCAAATAAGCCATGGGCTTATGGATTGCTTTTTGGGCTGTGAGACTTATGCTAAAAAAAAATATGTATACTAAGCTTAATAAATAAAGCTAATAAGCTTCGTTTCGCACATTGGTTATCACCATAAGCTATAATATAAGTCCATAAAAATATGACATACTAGGAAAATAACCAAGAATACACTCCTTATATTTCTATGAGTTGTCGTGTGCCTATAAGCCAAATAAGCTTATTCGAACACAACCATAAGCCACAATAAGCTATATATAAAATAAGCTACATAGTAAATATATGTTTCAACCATCACGACCACAATATCAAAATTAACAAAACCCTATGTTTCTTTTGTTCCATTCGAACAAAAAACGCACCCTAAATATCCTTTTGTAAACTTTTTGCTTTCGATTTTTATCGATTTCGGGACCGTACATAACTAATCATCTATGCTCATAGTAACCCAATAGTACAAAGTTTTAATATAAATTGAAAAGCCTTACAAAAATGGTCTTCAAATAAAATTTCGACTCGCTGAGCCGCGGACAAACCCATAAAAGTGTTTAAATGACTACCCAGACACTAGAATCAACCCAAAGTATAACCAATCTTCATGTTTTTGATGAAAGTTTGAAAAGTAATAGTGCATGTGTGTGTGTGTGGATCGAACGAACAAGATAAAAAAAAGAGAGAGAAGTGTGTGTGTTATTTTTGAAATCAAGAGGTTGATGCATTGTTTTAAGTTTGGCAACATAACCCATCTGTTCTAGTTAGGACCCCATTATCTAAAATATTACTGCAACCTTGGTCTCCCATCTTTGTTCTCATTAGAAGGATAGGGGAATCCTAGGGGAATTCTGGGTTTTCGTTTCATATTCGAAATCACTTATAAAAAGCTCGTAAACCTTGACTGTAAATTTCCCAAAGTTACTTAGGCATTTTTTATTCTCTTTTTAAAAATGTTTTTCCAATATTTGACTATTTCTTGAATATTTTCATATTAGACTCCTAATATATCTATCTTGAAACATTTAACGGACGTGTCAGGACTCGTTTTTTGACATTTCTCAAAAATTCACGAGTCAACCACCCGAAACTTACATAGCATAATAGTATACTCCAATAAGGCTTATTAAACACAATAAACCTTAAAACGCTTCGTATCTCATAAATTCATCACTGCCAACACGGTATGATTTCTAAATAAACTAACAAACGTCAAATAGTCGAAGGACTAAATTAGAATATTCAGAACATGAAAAGGGCAAGGGTTACATTTACCCCTTAAAAGAGATTTTGCCACGAAATTCAATACTATCAGCACCTAAAACAGATGCGGATACTTAGCTTTCATCCGTTCTTCACGTTTTCCCACGTTGTGAATTCTTGATCTAGTTCGAAATTCCAGTAGACCCTTGACGATGGAAATTCTACTCCGCTTCAACTTCTTAAACTATCGCTACATGATTTCTACAGGCTCTATCCACAAAGTTTGAACTTATCATCAACTCGATTCTCATCATAAAGCGCACTTGAAGCTATTGGGTAACCCCAAAACATTTTTAAGGTTTTTTTACGTGGAACGTGCATGTACACCATCAACTCCTTAGGACAAATCTACTTGTAGGACGGGCCTACTTTATCTATCGATATCCAAATGGTTCCAACAAACCTAGGGATGTAGTTTCCCCTTTTACCAAAGTCGTACCCCGCCTTTCCAATGGCGTACACTCTTGAGCAAGATGATAGTCCTTACATTAAATTCTAGAGGCTTCCTCCTCCTATCAGCATAACTTTTCTGACGATCACGCGCAACCTTAAATCTATCCTTAATCTGCGAGATCTTCTCAGTGGTCTCTTGCACTAACTCAGAACCTATCAACTGACCTTCCCCAATCTCAGCCCACATAATTGGCGAATGACACTTTTTACCATACAATGCCTCAAACGAAGCACACCTCACACCAGAATCATAACTATTGTTTATCGGACAACTTAACTATTTGGTAGATGACATCGCAATTTCCGCAAAGTCTAGGAGCACAACTCGAAGCATGTCTATCCAAGGTCTGAATTGTACGGCTCACTCTGGATTGGTCGGTCTAAGGGTGGGAAAGCGCGTAATCATTTAAACAATGGTTATAATCCTCTGCATTTAACTGCCAAAACTCAGCGTTGAACCGACTATCACGATCAAATATGTTCGAGATCGGTATACCAATGCCCTAGCTTTAATCTCATTCAAGTTATCGGCTAGCTAAAACCTCTCTTTCTTATAATCCTCAACACTCTTAGGTATAGAAAAATGAGCAGACTTAGTCAATCGGTCCATAATAACCTAGATTGTATCATGCCCACTACTAGTTTTAGTGTCAACTTGTCCCGAAAATCCATTGTTATTCCCTTCCCATTTCCATTCTCGAGAATCTTAGGTTGCTTTTTTGTAGTAGCCAGATGGACTTGATGCTCAGCCTTAACCTTTTAAACAAGTCAAACATTACTCTCAAATACAACATCTTTGTCCTTTTCTTATACACGACACAAATACCTATCCATAAGGGTCATAATACATATCTTATTCTGCTCCTGGAGTGTACATTGTACTTTGACTTATGGGCAAAAGGAACCATATTCGATCCAGGTTATCAACGATCATCATTCCTAATTAATAATTCATTCTATTTTCTCTTGCAATCTCTGCATGGCAGACCCATCAGGCGCCCTCCTTCTGAGCCACTAGTATCCTATCCTTAATACTTGATTGAAGGGTCATGTTCATCGATCTATCTCTCTTAGGTTTCACCTGCTCTTTCATACTTAGTGAATCAGCTACTACATTCCCTTACCAGGGTGGTAACGAATTTCACAGTCATAATCACTAAACAGCTCTATCCAGCGATGATGTCGCATATTCAACTCTTGCTGAACTAATGAATGATGGATACTCTTATGATCCGTATATATGACACTCTTTGTCCCATACAAATAATGTCTCCAAATCTTAAGTTCAAACACAACCGCACCCAATTCCAAATCATGGGTGGTGTACTTCTTCTCATGAATTTTCAACTGCCTAGATGCGTAAGCTATCACCTTACATCTTTGAATCAGCACACAACCTAATCCTAGGCCAGACGCATCACAATACACCACAAAATCTCCGGGCCATCAAGAAGAGAGCTTAGAACAGGAGCATTCACAATTATCTTTCAATGTTTTGAAACGCATCCCTCCTGGACTCCTCAACACCAATCAAAGGTCTTACTTGTTTATGACGTCAAGACAGTAAGTGGGCTTAGCTATCTTGAAATATCCTTAACTGAAAACTACGGGTAATATAGCCATCCTAAGAACGAACGAACCTTAAATGGAGTTCTAGGGGCTTTCCAATTCTTAACAGCCTTAATCTTACTAGGGTCGACATAAATTCCATCACCATTAATCACATGCCTAAGAAAACTATACCTACTTTTGATACTTGGAATTCACACTTAGAAACTTTGACAATACAGTCTCTCTTTCTTTGTAAACTGTTCTAATTTATTCCTAAAAATGCTCTTCATGTCCTCTCGAGGTCTTAGGAGTAAATCATATATGTCATCAATGAACAATTCACGAACTTGTCTAGATATGGCATAAACACACTCGGTTTATCAAATCCAAAATTACCGCTGGCTGTGTTAGTCAAATCCACACAAGGCATTACCTGTGAACTCGAAATGTCCATAACGAGTTCTAAACGCGATCTTTGGAATATCGTCCTCATGCACTCTCAGCTGATGGTAACCGGACCTAAGGTCTATCTTAGGGAAGTATTGCGATCTTTGAAGTTGGTCAAATAAGTAGTCTATCCTAGGGAGTAGATAACGGTTCTTAACGGTCAACTTATTCAGCTCTCTATGATCAATACACATTCTAAGGGATCCGTCCTTTTTCTTAACAAACAATACCGGTGCTCCCCAAGGCGAAGAGCTTGGTCGAAGAATGACAACTTTGGTCCTGGAGTTCTTGAGTTGGTCCGACAACTCCTCCAATTCAGGAATGGTGCCAAACGATAGGGGACTTGCAAACGCATTGCATACAGGGACTAACTCATATGAAATTCAAATTTACCGAACGGGATGCAATCCAGATAGATCATCAGGAAACACCTCGGGAAAATCTCTCGCTACCACTATCTCTTCTTGTTTCTTCTCTTTAGCCTTAGCACTCATTAATTGCCTTATCTTTTCTTCGGGTTTCTCTCATAATAATCTAAGCACCTTGCCCTCTAATAATGGTATCCTTACTATCTTCTCATGACAAATTATCTAGACAACCAATCCATTCCTATGATCACATCAAAACTTCCACTTCTAAAGGGTATCAAGTTAATGTCAATATATGACCTTCTATTTCTAGTTTGCACCCCCTAATAAATTTATCAATCTTTACTAGCTGCCCGCAAGCTATCTCAATCTTATAATTGAAACCTAAATCACTAGGCTCTATGTCATACACAGAGGTATAAAAGTCGTGAAAACTAAGTTTAGTCGCACCGGACGTCAAATATGGTAGTGGGCGTAGTGGTTGTTTAGAGTAAACGGTTACCGTCACGAAGTTTGGGTCTGGCCGGCTTCCTCTACTACCATCATGACTGCCCCTACCTTGCTTGTTCCTTTGGTTTCTTTGACCCTGACCCCCATTAACTGCAAAAAACTTGGTTTTGTGGGTTTATCCATAGCCTCTGAGCTTGATTTACTCTAGGACAAGCTGACTTTGATTATGATCGGTACTACTACTCTCGAATCAGGTACCTAGCAAACTGGGTCTTTCTAGCATTGATGGGGTTTACATTCTATGGCACCACTTACAATCTTCTTAGCAAAATTACTTGAGCGGTTTAGACAAGTTTGTGACAACAAGAGCACAAGGCTGTCTTTGGCGAATGATGATAGCCGAGGTTAGGTTACTCGGGTTGCCGTACCCATGTAACCTCCTCTATAACAGGGTTTGCAGGTCATTTGCAAAAGATTTTCAGTCTAGTCCTTTTGTTATCCTCCACTCCATTCTTATCCTTACTAGGTTCTCCACATTTCCTCTCTTCTTGGGTTCTTTTTTGATTGACCCATTCACTAATGGGCTTCATTTGTCCAATGTGCCAGTTAACTGCAACAACCTTTTGGATGGTTTTGGCTCTGTTGCTGCCACCATTCTTGACATTTATGAGCAAGGCTATACACTTAACCTTTTCAATCTTTTACTTTACTGGGTTTCTAAGTGAGGATTTAACTAGACCAACTCTGTAAAAACCTATCAGTAAACGTCACGCAAGCTGGGCAGCCCCACGACCATGACGTGATTTCACAACTAGTTTCCAAATTTTGCATTCTCATTACTAGGGTAAAATTCCTTTAGTCAAATCTTTTAAAGTCATTCCATGAATACTACTATTGGCCTACTCGACCCGGTATGCGAATCTCAGGATTACCACTATCGTGGAGAGCTCTTACAGCAAATGAACCCGATAGTACTTCAACTCTCTGACTATCCTACAACCCACCTCATATCATGAATGACTCCTCTTCATAATCAAACGGTTATACACTATAGAACACCTCCCGTACATATACTCTTTTGGGTTACAAGCTGATGATTCCTTATAGGTACAACCCTACTAAATTAACCCCGGATGTTGTATTGAACGGCATCGACATTTTGATTTCCTTCCAGTTCCTTGTACTATCTTGGTCACGCTACTTGGGCTATCACAGTGAGGAGTAAATTCTGCAACTGTTGATGCAAAGATGGTGGAGAAGTCCAGTGGACTCAGTCAACACACTATTCCCCTTAATTACTCTGACCACCTACTTGGCACCCGGACCATTCCATCCCTACAACTTACCTCTGATCAATCCAGAACGACCTTTCTAGTCCTAACCAACACCCCTATTAGATAGTACACCGTTCCCCCATTCCTCGTGATGAAAATTCAGAGGCAGCAGGCGGCCAGCCCTTTGGGTCGTCATCGTAGGCCGGCATTATCTACACTAGGGTATGAGCATTTCGACCCGAATCCTGAAACGAACCTGAAAACATACCGATTCCGGTATATGGTATGTTACCGGACTAGAAATAAGGTGGGAAAACAAAATGGGACCACTAATTCGTTACAGGGACCGGTACCAAATCGGGAATTCCTAAAAAAAACAGAAAAACCCAATTACGGTACCGGTATCAGATCTCGTTCGGTACGGTAACTTGGGGTTCATAATTTTGGCTCGGGAAAATTCGGTAGGTACCACGAGATTCTGATTACGGGGGGACCGGTAGGACATGGTACGTGCTCATCCATTAATCTACACGAGGGTGGCATACAATGGGCAACGTTAGGTAGGTGGGACGGTCAACACGCATAGGATAGCCTAATACACTATATCACATAATCTACGATCTTAAGGTGTCAACACCGATTTATGCGGACGATAATACTAAATATGCGTGAGTCGTGATACGTTCATAATTACGTTGGCCACCGTATTTATACATGTATCCTTTCCCAGTTGTACTTAGTATTAGGCTCACACATTTCAATGAATGACTTAACTAATGCTATATACCATATATACAAATAAACATGGTAAAGCGAAAACCGTGCGCACATAGATACTAAGACCGCAACTATAAGCAGGTTCAAGGTTATTAGTCTAGGCCAAACCACTTAGTTCTCTATATCTGACACAGCTTCTTCGAACACATGAGTTGGAGGTGCATTATAGAACATATGTCACACCCCTTCATAGGCGGAAACACAGAAGTGCAACGAAATGATCAATCATAACACAAGATACAAAATAGAGAAATCTAAAATGAATAAATGAATAGTATCATGATGACCATCAACCTTAATGAAACCTTGAGTGATGTCCCAGTTCAAGAACACAACACATAGTCTCCAATTATTACAAACTTAAGCCCACGCAGGGGTCCATGAAATCTTATCTCAATCCTCAAGAAAACCAAATCCAAAGTGTACATCAAATGCAAGACTTATCAAACAAGATTCCTAAGGGATTCTCTAAAGTCTGCTACAAGCACCATACTCTAACAATCAATTACATCACCTCAAAATGATACACGAAAACGTCAACAATAATGTTGGTGAGCTCGTAGGTTTTGACTCAAAACCCAGTCGATGTGCCAATATTTTCAATCAGTTGGACAATTGTGCTATATGATAGTGAATATATGCGAATAACCCATGACTTAGGATCCCCGCTAATCATGTACCAAAACCTAGCATCCCCGCTAGTCTTATAATCAGCGTGTACCAACGCTCTTAGGATCGCAACCCTGATGACATACCACACCTAAGGCTTACCAGCTAGAGCGATTAGGGTGAAGAACCACACAGAATGTTCACACATCATAGCATACCAATGCATATCATTCACATAGCAGTCATAAGCACATAGATTGTCCTAAAGACGAAATCACGTTTTGCATAGTTTAGAAAAACAGTTCAAAGCACATTTGAGTATCATTTTCTCCCAAAGGAAAAACAGTAAAAAGTGGAGCTACGAGAACTCACCTCAAGCAACAGTCTCCAATAGTAAACTCAAATCACAAACAATGCAATGGCGTCCGCACACGACCTAGTCCAGTTAATGTCCCATTTTAAATCATTCATTTCCAAACAGTTTTCCCGGTTTCAATGCATAGAGGTTAGATGCGTTGTACGATTATCTTAAACGTTTTAGTGGTGTGATGGTTGACGACATGACTACACAATACCATATCAAACCCATATCTGAGTACAATATACTTATACTTATACTATTTAGCAAAATAGATAAGTAATATAAGTAAATATTTATAATAAATAATTATAAATATACTTCGATAGGTCTATTCGGTACACTTAGTTACCATAAATATATCGTTTATACTATACGAAATAGAACGTTTATGTTTACTAAACATTTTGGAAAAGTTTCGAGAAAAATTATATTTTTCGTCTTTTAGTCGACTTATTAAATTAATAAAATAATATTTTATTATTTAAAATAAAATTTACTTTTTAAGTAAAAATTCTAAGTATAGACTTTTTACAAAATTTCGGCATGACCCGTACGTTTATATGACGTTTTCCAAGGTTATCAAACCTTATTTTCAAACAATTTCAACATTTCGACACTTTCCGAACCAAATTTCAAAAATCACATTTCACCACGTTTACCAAGATACTTTCTCAAAACAATCTTCTATATAATTTCACAAGTACTTTTCACTTTCCAAAAGCTTGTCAAAACTCTCAAAATAACTAGTTAATGCTTATTGGGCTTTAAGACCCAATAAGGGTCCATTAGACTTTTTATGTATCCAAAATACGTTCTAAGCCCAAAACCAAGGCCCATTAGTGTATATAAGCTCAAACCAATAAGTAAATAAATAATCCGGACCACAATAAGCCATCAATAAGCCATGGCTTATGGATTGCTTTTTGGGCCGTGAGCCCTTATGCTAAAAAATATGTATACTAAGCTTAAAAATAAGCTAATAAGCTACGTATCGCACTTGGTTATCACCATAAGCTATAATATAAGTCCATAAAAATATGACATACTAGGAAAATAACCAAGAATACACTCCTTATATTTCTATGAGTTGTCGTGTGCCTATAAGCCAAATAAGCTTATTCGAACACAACCATAAGCCACAATAAGCTATATATAAAATAAGCTACATAGTAAATATATGTTTCAACCATCACGACCACAATATCAAAATTAACAAAACCCTATGTTTCTTTTGTTCCATTCGAACAAAAAACGCACCCTAAATATCCTTTTGTAAACTTTTTGCTTTCGATTTTTAACGATCGGGCCGTACAACTAACATCTATGCATCACTAGTAACCCAAAAGTACAAGTTAAAAATAAATTTGAAAGACTTACAAAAATGGTCTTCAAAATAAATTTCGACGCGAGCCGGACAACCCAAACGTTGTTTAAATGACTACCCAGACACTAGAATCAACCCAAAGTATAACCAATCTTCATGTTTTTGATGAAAGTTTGAAAAGTAATAGTGCATGTGTGTGTGTGTGGATCGAACGAACAAGATAAAAAAAAGAGAGAGAAGTGTGTGTGTTATTTTTGAAATCAAGTGTTGGAATGCATGTTTAAGATGGCAACAAAACCCATATGTACTAGTTAGGACCCCATTATCTAAAATTATGCAACCTTGTCTCCCATCTTTGTTCTATAGCCGGCTAGGGGATCCTAGGGGCTCAGGGTTTTCGTTTTCATATCGAAATCACTTAAAAGCTCGTAAAACTTGACTGTAAAATTTTCCCCAAAGTTACTTAGCATTTTTATTCACTTTAAAAATGTTTTTCCAATAACTTAGAGTATTTACTTGACATATTTTCATATTAGACCTCCTAAAAACTCATTTGAACATTAACGGACGTGTCAGGACTCGTTTTTCGACATTTCTCAAAAATTCACGGGTCAACCACCCGAAACTTACATAGCCTAATAGTATCCTCTAATAAGGCTTATTATACACAATAAACCTTAAAACACTTCATACCTCATAAATTCATCACTGCTAACACGATATGATTTCTAAATAAACTAACAAACGTCAAATAGTCGAAGGACTAAATTAGAATATTCAGAACATGAAAAGGGCAAGGGTTACATTCTACCCCCTTAAAAGAATTTTGCCCCCGAAATTCAACTACTATCAGCACTAAACAGATGCGGATACTTAAGCTTCATCCGATCTTCACGTTCCCACGTGAATTCTGGTCTACGTTTCGAATTCCACCGAACCTTGACGATGGAAATTCTACTCCGCTTCAACTTCTTAAACTATCGCTACATGATTTCTACAGGCTCCTCCACAAAGTTTAACTTATCATCAACTCGAATCTCATCTAAAGGCACTTGCCGTATTGGGTCAACCAAACACTTCTTAAGGTTTAATACGTGGAACGTGTCATGAACACCATCTAACTCCTTAGGCAAATCTAACTTGTAGGCTACGGGGCCTACTTTCTCAATGATATCAAAAGGTCCAACAAACCTAGGTGCTAGTTTCCCCTTCTTACCAAAGCGTACCACGCCTTTCCAAGGCGACACTTTGAGCAAGACGTAGTCACCTACATTAAATTCTAGAGGCTTCCTCCTCCTATCAGCATAACTTTTCTGACGATCACGCGCATCCTTAAGTCTATCTTTAATCTGCGAGATCTTCTTAGTGGTCTCTTGCACTAACTCAGAACCTATCAACTGACCTTCCCCAATCTCAGCCCACATAATTGGCGAACGACACTTTCTACCATACAATGCCTCAAACGAAGCACACCTCACACCATAGCTTTGGCCCAAAGAAATTCTGGTGTTTTGGAAAAGATAAGCATTGTTCGAGCAACCTCGACTAGTGTTCGATTTTGTCGTTTTCAACATCTACCATTGTTGGGCGTAAGAGCAATTGTGAGTTTATGAACAATACCTAACTTTGCATAAAATGCCCGTAATTTCTCGTTTTTGAATTCAGTTCCATTATCAATTTGAATCGTCGGAATTTGAGCCTTTAGATTCCTTTGAAATTGATTAATGAAATCGATGATCATATCTGGAGCTTCATCTTTTGTGTGAAGAAAATATACCCAGGTTTACCGAGAATAATCATCAACAATCACCAAAATATATTTCTTGCCATTAATACTTGCGACTCTCATTGACCTACAAAAATCCATATGAAGTAGTTCGAGTTTGGAGTTTGTGCTCGGAATCAATTTTGGTGGAAATGAAGCTTTGGAAGTGAAGCTTTCTTGCTTTTGCCTTGAACATATGTGATCTTTGTTATACTTAAATTTTGGAAGCCCAATAACTAGGTCTTTTGAAGTAAGTTGGTTAATGGTACCAAAATTCAAATGAGAAACCCTGTAGTGCCATAACCAAAATTTTGTTGATGTGGCTCTGGACATTAAACACACTAGAGAAGAAGCCGCCATCTCGGAAATAGAGATAGTGTAAAGATTTGAATCACGAGAACCGGTAAGCAAATCATCACCCTCCAAATTCCGAACATAACACGTGTTTGAACGAAAGGCTACTTCTAAATCTCCATCACAAAATTGTCTGACCGAAAATAGATTGTGACCAAGGCCTTCAACGTAGTATACATGACATATCATAAAATTGCCTTGAACATAATCTCCAAATACAGTGATTGCAGCAAAATGATCATTCCCGAAGCGAACTGTTCCCATGAATTTCTTAATGAAATTTCTTAGCAGTTGAAGATTGCCAGTCATATGCTTCGAGCATTCGCTATCAACAATCCAAAGGACGAGTTGGATCACTTGCATCACATTAAACAAATGCAAATGGAAGAGTGGACAGTTTAGCTACCCATTTTTGAGTGGTAGCTGGTGTGTTAGATGTAGAACAAACACGGATACGACTCTTTGTTTCACTAGGAAGTGATTGAGCAGTTGTGCTCTTGGGTGTCCAATTAAAACATTGTTGGTTTTCAAACCATTTTTGCCACTTTCTACTTGTTGCAATTTTGTTTTTCATGTAATTACTAAGTGTCCTACTTTGACTAGAATCAGGAGATAGCGGTAACACACTAGAGATCTTATTTGTTGCTGCGGGGTTCTTAGCAACGCTTAATCTAGATTTTGTAACTACATAAGTAGCTCCTAAATTCTTAGATTTTGTTGTTATTGGGGTAGTGAATAAGGCTCTTTTTATACTAGAATTCCTAGACAAAGCATAACGAGCAACACATTTTTCATGAGAAAGTAACAACACATCTTTACCACAAGAAACACAAACACTATTCGAACCGTCATTAACAACATTTATAGTCTTGGTACTTAATACACTTGCGTTTGATTGACATACATTTGAATGCATTGTTTCACGCTTATTAGAATCTTATCTAACACTTATTGGACATCTTCCGAACATGTACAAATGGTCTCTTATCATTATTGTTCTTCAAGACTCTATCCTTTGATTTAGTATCCTTAGACTTTGGTCTTCTAACACTATTAGAACTTTCCACACCTGTGGAATTACAAACATTTATGTTAGTTTTAGAATCCGGTGTCTGTGTCTCTATTTTGGTGATTCTATACATTCCTCTTGCAAGTACATTCTCATTGTGCTTTCGACTTTGCTCATTTTTAGGTGTAAGATGTGAAGTGACTGGTTTTGACCTATCTGTATTGACCTTAGTATTTGACACTTTCTTAGACTTAACTGCTATGTTTTTAGGTAATGGTGTTACACAAAGAAGTAATCCTTAGGTCTCAGATTTGTCAAACTTAGTGTTCACAGTCTTTCCCTTGTCAACGGTTTGAAGCTTATTCTTGAGTTCAGATATCGTTATCAAAAGATCTTGATTCTGAGCATGCACATCGGCATAAGCATATGTCTTTTGATTAACATGTTCAATAAACTCATCAAGCTCTTTTTGATGTTGAGTCCGTGTTACTTTTATTGAATTAAAAAGCTCTTGATATTCAAGTTTAATATTTGCTCTTTCTATAACAACATAATCCACCCGAGTTTTTAGCAACACGTTCTCATCATTTATTGTTGACAATTTTGACTACCAAGATACGTCACAAGCTATTTTCTCTTTTTGATGTTGTAATTTGACTTCAAAATCAATACTTTGAGCTTGTGAACGCTTAAAATCATTTTCAAGAATTTTGATCCGCTTGAGGAAATTGGCTTGGGTATCTTTGGAGTCACTTGAACTTTTCTCAAGTTCAGCTTTTAACAACTTATTTTTCTATTTTTCAATAGAAATTAACACACAATTTTGAATTTCACTTGTCAAGGATACTTACAAAAGTCGATCGATCTCATTTTGAAGAATATTTTCTTTTGAAGATTTTCCGTTAACTTTATGTTCCATTGATTCAAAAATATTTTACATTTCCTGTACTTCTTCAATGAGTTATTCTTTAAGTTCTTTCAAATTTTTTGACAAAGAAGTAGACATCACAATTACATAAGTTTTATAAAACTCTCTTAATGAATTTTGACTGTCAGACATCCATCTTCGTTGTATGTCTTCTAAAAGAGTTTTATCAATCCTTGTTCGTAAACCGTTAATTGCAACACCCATTTTGTCAAATATTTTTAACAATTTACTCTCTTTAGGCATTGTTGAAATTTGTAAATCCGATGTAACTTCTTTTGACTCAGAACCATTATTAGAAGTAGAAGGAATTGAAAAATATGTTTGTTCAACAGAAAATTCTTGTTGAGGAACAAATGTTTCATAAAATGCATTTTAATTTTCCATAGTTAAGTTGAACTATTTTGTTTCTCGTTTTCAATTGACTTTCTTCCGCATCCTCTAAAGCTTCCTCTGAATCAGGTGAATCTATGTTTAATTTAGCACTATGAAGCATTTTACCATCATACATTTTTGGTTGTGCTGCAATGGCCTTCTTGAGACATTCGGGATTCTTGTAACCCAACCCAGCTTTAAGAAAAGGATCATAAACTTTATTTGGTTTCTTTCCAAGCATGTGAATTGTTTGAATCGATTAACCCATTTTATAAACAATTCGATCATGAGAACTCATTTTCTCTTCGAGATAAACAATATCTTCAAGATACCAATTTTCTCGTTCTTTAAAAGCCTTTTAGCTAACTGAGATTCATGTTAAATTATTATCTTTTCATTTTCAATTTTGAAAAAATCACTTTGAATTTTATCTTTTTCTTTCAAAATTCTCTCAATGGTATTCTTATCATCCCGTAACTCACGTTCTAACTCTTCACATGTTTCTTTATATTTTGAACATTATATGCTAGCATTTGAATTTCATGATATTCATCATGAGCATTTGAATCATGGTCAGACGTGCCACCATTATTTTCCACATAAGGATCATCAAATATGATACCTCGCCCCGATTCCCTCAAAAACTTGGTCTGCCAAGTCTATTGAAATAACTAACGAAAGTCCTGTTCAGAGATTGCGTTAGTGAGCTGGTGAGTTTGAGTCATCTAGTTCTCTTTCTGTTAGTGGGACTTGCGCGTCCCATGGATCATGGCTTCTAGAGGGACCTGTGGCTTTTCCTTGATAAGAGTGAAAGCAGAATCAGAATCAGACTCTTGGACGTGGGATCTTGCCTAAATCAATTTCCATTGAGTGGGGTAAGTCTTAATCAATTTGATCATCATCAGATGTTTGAATAATAGTTTTACGTTTCACATGACTCACTTGTTCATAAACCTTAGATGAAGCATTTAACTCACTGACAGCCTTTGCATCATATGATGGCACAGTCTCAATATTACCATTAGCTGGTTGAATTCGAGCCATCAACATGACTGCAGCAGTTAACTCTTCCATTGTATCTTCTCCATACGAGTTGTCGAGTAAGAAATCATTTTCTTCGTCCTTGAGAATGCTTTCGGCTTCATCTTTCATAGCTAGCAACATTTGTTCTCTGAAATACTTTGCATCACGAACTCTTGATTTCTGGCAATCACGGGCATAATGGCCTTTTTCATTGCTGTTATAACACTGAACATTTGCCTTTTCAGAGTTGACTCAGTTTGTGAACCACGGTGAACAATCTGATTGTTGTCATCATTTCTATTTCCTGCATTAAACACTTGAATCCTGTTTTGTCTCCCTGTATTCCTGTTACCATTTCCTCCATAACCTGTATTCTTGGTTTGTATGTCAACTCTACCATCCTGAACCACAGCTTGATCTCTTGTGTTTGATGAAGTACGAAGACGATTATTAGTAGGTGTGGAGAACTTCTGAGTGATTGCTCGAGCTAATAACATCATGGCAGTTGTAAGCTTGTCATTTTGAGAATCCCCTTGTAACTCCCCTTGATATTCATCTTCATAATCAACAGCTGATGAAGGATGTGTGACATAGTATGGTTGTGGTGAATAAGAAGAATTTGCATGAGATTGTGATAAAGAAGCATTTGAATGAAGAAGAAGGGCTAATGGATCATGATTCTTGGCAGCTTTCTTTGCTTTGGATGCTAGAACATGCGGTTCAAATTATACTAAAGAATCATACAACACATCATATGAAAATGTATCTCCAGTTTGATTGTGACGAACCATGGTAACATATTTGCTCCATTCGAGTTGCAAACAATTGAGAAACTTGGTGTTGATTAACACTGAAATAGGACAAACATTATTACGATCCATAATATTCACAAGCGTTATCAATCTTTCATACATGGATTCTAACGACTCTCCTTATTTTGCTGCAAACTTGTTAAATTCATCCATAAGACGTGAGTGTCTCACATGACTAGTAACATCAGAACCAAACATCAATCTTTTAATTCGTTCCCACATTTCCTTAGCGTTTTTACATGCATCCACTGAATTGTATATATCATTTGGTATTGCTTGAAGAAGATAATTCATGACTTTCACATCAGCAATGTATTGACTCTTGTTTGTTGTAGTCATTTTGGACAATGGTTCAAGTATTTGTTTCTCAGTGTCGTCTGGATTAGGAATCATTCCATTTTGGATTGAGTTCCACATCCGCTCCCCATCTTCAAGCTTATTATCTAGAAACCTTCTGAACCTACTTTCCCATGGAATATAATTCCCTCTCTCAAGCATTGAAGGTCTTTCATTAGCTCCCGAGTCTGCTAGAGTTTGTTGATTGGAAGCAGACATGTTGTATCAAATGATTACAATGCAAACTTGGATCGTTTTAGAGATAAAGTCTTGTAATCGTGAAGTTAACGAGCAATTACCTTGTCTTGTATTACAATGAAGTAACATTGATTTGTTACGAAAGTCTAGGTAACACGTAAGCCTTGTTACGAAAGCTTAATTTTCCAAAATTAGAAGATATGAAACCTCGTAAACCGTTTTACGAAACCAAAAGTATGAGATACGAAACCTATGAAACAATGTTATGAAACCTACCAATTGTGTTACAAAACCTTTGAAACTGTATTACAAAACCCATTGATTGTGTTACGAAACCTCTGAAACAGTTTACGAAACCCCAAAACTGTGTTACGAAACCTTTTCCAATGAGATACAAAACCTTCCAATTTGAAAAAAATGTTACAAACCTTTTGTGTACGAAACCAAGTCTTATGAAACCTCAACTATAATACGAAACCTTCAGATAGTAGACTGTGATACGAAACCTTCACATATGAAACCTGTGATACAAAACCTTGAAGTACGAAACCAAAACCAAGTATTTGATACGAAACCTCTTGTTTATGAAACCACAGTGATACGAAAGATTCTACAATCTATGAAACCAAACGGTTACCGAAAGCTTCCAATATTACGAAACCTCCTTTCGTAAATCCCAAATAACCTCTTCTTTCGTAAAATCCAAGAAATCCCTTACTTTTATTAATTCTTAGCTACGAAACCTAGTAAAAATCTATCAATCTAATTTTTAAGCATTTTAAAGGGATAATCTCAATGTTATCTTTTTCAAATTGATAAAATTCTATGTTACGAAAGCTATTTTAAGTGTTATGAAAGCTTAACTATGTTACAAAAGCTTAACTATGTTACGAAAGCTAAGAAATCACTTACGTATGACAGTTACGAAACCAAAACTACAATACGAAAGCTCAAAATTGTAATACGAAAGCTGTTTTTTGGCCTAAAATAGTTACCGAAACCTATTTCTTGTTTACGAAAGCTATCAAATCTATATATTTCGATCAAATTCAATCTAAAACACGTATTTTTGTAATCTAGATATTAAACCTATAATTTGATGATTACGAAAGTTATTATTCTACGTTTTAAGATAAAAAAAACTCATCAAATCATAAATCTAATCCTTACGAAACCTACTGTTCATCGATACAAAACCTTGTAGATCGAAAATTCTCATGATTAAGCTCGATTTGATTCACGAAACACATACTATATCTCTCTTGAAGATAGATACCACTTGTTATATGTCATGTTTGCATTGTGGTAATCATACGAAAGCTTGTAGAATAAAGGAGAGGAGCTAAAGAGTATTTTTCATCATTTTCTAAATTTTCATTTCAAAGGGAAAATAGAATTAGGAGGGAGAAGTGAATTACAAAATGTAAAGACTTATATAAATGCCCCTTATAGATGGGTATTTATATTTATTGCTAATCATATTCTATTTTCTTAACTTTAGTCAAACCTTGGTCAACTTTACTTAATTTTGACAAAGATAGACTTTATTACATCATAATTACTATTAAAACTATAAAACTAAACAAAAGTATACAAAGACCAATTCATATAATAATAAACACTTTTCTTGAACCTAACAATGTATCTGGACATAGGAAAGTTGAACACAAATTGACGACTCAATCGGGAAGATTATAACTTACCGATTCACTCTTACCGTGTTGTTTGCTTTGAGACGTTCCGGTTTGAGAACAAGCTAAGTATGATGAATCTAATACTCACATATTAGAGAATTCAATACTACAAGCTGGAAAACTTGTCAAAGAGATTCATCTTTAAAGATAAATCTCCCTGACCACAGGTCGGTACTCACAAAACTGAAGGTTGATCTAACCAAACACGGTCGAATGACAAATCCATATTCGTCCACAAGATTTATTTCTAACATGTTTATTTGTAGATCTATCCTATGGTGGTGAAGCATCAGTCCCGATGAGTCGAAGTCAATGCCACATGCTCATACCTGACCGACATATGTAAAGACATTATGAAAGCTCAAGTACATGTTTTAAAAGAATTCCACTACTCTGATACCACACGTCTTCCTTGAAGTGATGAAGTAAAAAGTTAAAGAATTTCAAGAAAGATGAATATACAAGCTTTCAAGACAAAGAAAGGTATGAGCATGTCAGTCCAAAAGTCATAAGTTCACAAGAAGGCAAAGATTACAAGATGGCGAAAAGAGATTATGCTTGGTTAATGATCTCAAGAAGCTCAAGATCACATATAAGTCAAGCTAATGAAACAAGTTCAAGCCTAAAAGTCTAAAGATAACTACTTCACATTTACAAGATAAAGATCAAAGAAATCAAGACTACGAGCAAAGACCAAAGACATTCATAGAATGATAAGCTTACATTTTTTTTAAATTGGAGTGACCTCCCTTAGGGGGAGATTGTTAGGAATACGAAAAAGTCTTGATAACTTCCAATATATCGTTAAGTAGCTTGTAGTATAATATTTAGAATCTAGCTAAGCTAACCGGGTCAACACAAGATACCCCTTATATTGACCGACTAATTTAAGGGTATAAATACCCTCTCCATGCCTTAGAGAGGGTTGTTGGTTCATTTTTATAATACATTTTCTCTCTCTCACTAAATGTTCCAACCTCCTCTTTCTCTCTCTAGAATTTCCTTCTCATTTAGTCATCTTAGATTGTATGTTTGATATCCTACATTTCCTTACGATAGCCTTTAGTAGACTTTACACTAATGAACACATCGAAGTATTATGTGTGCAACATCGGTGACTGGGCTCCAGCCGTGAGATGGGGTATACACCATCAAGCCCCTAGTCTGATGTGTTATGTTAGTCTCTCGCATCATAAGGCATCGGAATTTGTTTTTTCTCGCAAGGTATTTTGGTGGGCTTTTTTGCGTGTCTTTTCAAAATTTAATTTCGAGAGCTTGAGGCGTCTTTTCGGCTCCTAACACTCCTATTTCCCAGGTAGTACTTGAGTGTTTTTACCATAAATGTAGGTGCGTGTACTTTACGTGCTTTTATCTATAACCAAAATATGTCTATAGTGGGACACGTGTACGGTCCATGTTCCTCTTCGGTTGGGTATTAATTCTTCATCCTCTCATCTCTCTTCACTTTTTATTGTCTCTTCATCAGTTCACTATTTTTCACCACAATGCTTTTAGCATTTTTTGGCTCGTTTTCTTTGTTTTTCCACAGGTTTGTTGCTTCCCTTTTCTTCGTATCTTTTTTCTTTTTTCATGTCTAAAAGAAATCTAGCATCTGTTACATGCTCTCTGAACCAAAGTAAGTTTCTAGGGTTTGTTGAGGAATATGGTATTGCTTTGTGCTATGATCCTCAACTTATGTGACAATCGGCAATTTTTCAAGCTAATAATTTTAGCTATTGCATTATTTTGTCTACGAAGAATTTCTTACTTAATTTAATCTAAAACCGGGAAGTTTTCTCGCGTACTGTGAAAACGCTTTTAAGCGCGTACCGACCTTAAACTATATCAGTCTACTTATTACGAGTAAGTTATACTCGCAACATGAATATTTTCAAGTCACTGATGTGCGGTTGTTGAAAACTCACAAGAAGTTTTACAACTCCCTAGGAAGTGTACCTAACCGTTGTAGTGTAGTATAGGCAAGACTCGGGGGTTGTTATCATTCTTTAGGGGAATAGTTTGGGAATGCTCGAACAAAATGTAACTAAGGTGTAAGGGGTTGAAAAAAGATTATTTTTGTATTTTTATATTTTATGAAAGCAAGTAAAATTCAGGTTTTGTGAGGTGGTTTGGTTTTAAACTAATTAAACTAAATTAAATCTAACCTAAATTGGTGGAAACTCAATGGGTAAACAAACGTTTTTACTTAATTATGCATTATTCCTTAGTTTTCTTCTCCTAATCCTATTACTTTGTCACACTTGTGATGATCTGTGTAAATATTTCCTAAGTCATGAACGAATTACACAAACCCGCCTTCTATGTAATATTCCGTTAAGACAATGTCCAAGTAAAGTAGTATGAAGACTATTACAAGGCCCCGAAGAGTACATTACATGCATTGAAATATTTAAGAGGTGATCATCCATAGATGGGTAAGGTAGTATAAAGACTATTACCGATGGAATCCTTTCTACACAATCGCGTTTCCCTAGACGTCTATGCTAATGTAATATCTTATAGCCAGTTTTCTAAATCCTAACACGCACATCCATCATAAGAAGAAATATTAAAAGGATCGACAAACTAAGTTTCATGCATTCATAAGTAAATACTAATAGATCTAGCCTGGAATGTTAAGAAGAAGCGAAGACCAATAATTAATCAAACAACACATAGACGTATTGAATGAATAAAAGATAGAGGACTTCACTTAATTAAAACATGAGTAATAGGAGGTTACAAAGGGTTTTGAGAACCCTAAAAATGACCTAAAAGCTGCTACAACTCGAACCCTAACGATATAGTTCGTCTACCAAAAGTTGCACACTAAAACCCTAAAAACGAGTTTGTATAGATAGGAAATAGATCGCGACGGTGTCACAAGAATCCTGATGCCGTAGCTTCGCCGAATCTTCTACGGTCTTATTAAGGCGGTTACGTTCTGACGCCGTCACAATTTTCTTGACGTCGTCCCCTGTAGTTTCTGACGGTGTCGCTAGGAATTGCGACGCCGTCTCGAGACACTATATGTAATTCTTTGAAGCCACTTCGTATAAAGCTGCAATCTTGTCCCGTTTCTTCCCAAATTGAGTCCAAGTCATGTGCATATCCTCCAAAAGCTTCCTAAATGCTAAAATACAAAAAACAAACGATTAAGTACGTATTTTTGGCATATTTGCATGATTTAGGGGGTTAAATGACCTTGAAAAAGTGTATAAAATGACACCTTATCAAATACCCCTACATTTGGGATATGCTTGTCCTCAAGCAAATAGGCTTTTCTACCTAGACAATAGCAATATCTGTAACACCCCCAAAATGGGTCGCAGCGGAATATGGGTTGGAGAGTGTTACTTCATAGATCAACAGCACGAGATATGAGAACGACCTCTATATGAGTCGTTTAAAATTGATACATTGGATTAAATAGACTTGTTTGTTACAATAGTCGAAGCTTAAATAGTAATGACTCCATAATCTTTATAGTAATGACTCCATAATGATGACCACCAATGTATCCTTGTTTCTCGTACCTTATTGACCTGAGAAAAAACATGCTTTAAAACGTCAACATAAAGTTGGTGAATTCACAGGTTTAGTAAATGTATAAAATAGGACCACAAGATTTCCAATGTAAGACATGTAACACATACAATATCTTAAAAGTAATTACGA
>BQNB010031431.1:31202-52294 GCA_026074375.1 Tanacetum coccineum | reverse complement strand
TCGATTCCCGATAATATTCTATTACAACATTAACTAATTAATTGACCGAGACTTAAATACATAATGAACGAACTTCATGTTCGACTCAATATTTTGAGGCTAACATAAACCGTCTCAAATAAATCTTTATGTAAGAACGCATTCTTGACATCAAGCTGATGAATCAGCCAACGTCGAGAAGCAGCCAAACTAAGAACAGTTCGAACAATACCTGATTTAACCACCAGACTAAAGGTCTCATCAACATCAACCCCCTCCAACTGTGTACTACAATTCACTAGACGACGAGCCTTGTAGCGATTAAGCGTGCCATATGCTAAATACTTATGGCGAAAAAGCAACATACAATGAACAATATTGGTGTTTGTGGTCCGAGGCACTAAAGTCCAAGTTCTATTTTTAATAATCACATTATATTCATCACGCTTAGTTTGGATCATTAAATGCGTCACGATATGATTTTGGTAAAGGTGAAACCAAAGACATATGTAAATTGAGACATTGAGTAGGACGATTAGTCCAGGGATGAAAACGTGTGACCATGGGATGAACCGAAATGAGGATCGGGTTAGTGTTTGGAGGGGGGGTCAGGAATAACAAGCTTGTTGAAAACGTAAAGGGGGGGGAGGGGGAGGGGGTGAATACGTTTTATATTAAATTTTAAAAACTTTTGTATCAAATGACCGAACAAACACGACATAATATGAAAAGTATCGAGTATAGTCTAAGACTATATGTATAATGGAGACCAATCAACAAGCAAGTAGCATAAGCATCAATCCACAACATAAACATAATTAAAACATAAAGAAATAACAATATGTAAAGAGAAAGCAAACTGAACGCGATGATTTATAGTGGTTCGGTCACGGAGCTCCTCTCCGCCCTACTCCACTCCCCGAGTACCCAACTCGAGAGTTACTTCACTAGATCAACACGCTCCTTTTTCCGCGGAGAAAACCTTACACAACATTGCTTACACTTTATCTGGTACTAAGCTAAATACCGAGTCCTAACACCGGTAGAACCAACCCATCGTAGCTTACACTTTATCCGGTACAAAGCTAAATACCGGGTTCTAACACACTGAGTAGAACCAACCCAAACCCGTTATGTTTTATGGCCCAACATAACAAACCTTGTGTTTTATGGCACAAACACATAAACCATCCAATCTATAATGATACAAATGTGATTACAATAGAGATCCAAGATAATGAGTCTAATGGATATGAATGACTAAACAAAATGAACTTACATTGATGGGAAGCCTTCAAATAGATGATGATGATGATGAGATCTTCAATCTTGTAGATCTACATATGTATATGCTTGGTGGTGGATGGAAATGGTAATATCCCTAAGGCTTGATTTGGTGGATGAACTTGGAAGTATGCTTACAACAAATGAGTGTTAGAGCATCATGATTATATGCAAATGAGAGTGTTTCCTACTGATCTAGATGATGGAAAAATGCAAAAAGAATGTTTGTGAAAAGTGTGAGAAAATGGTGAGAAATGGCTTGGTATTTATAGACAAAAATCTGCACTGTAGCCCGGTTCAGCCAGTTCCTTTTGCAGAAGGGAACCGGCCAGTACACTGAATGAAACCGGCACATAGTTTTACAAATCTGGGTTTTGTGATAAAAAATCTTACATAATCTAATATGATCTCTAAATATTTTGTCAAGATTTGGAAAGATACTTGAAGATGTCAAAGTGATGTCATGCATGAGTTAAGTAACATTTTTTTTATTTACTTAAAAATGAAAGTAAACTTGTATATGTAAAAATAAAAAGTCTAGTTGAGTACTTAACAAAATAAAGTTTACTTGTTTAAATAAAATATATATATTTAGATGTAAACTTTAGTGTAAAAATAAAAGTGATGCATTTGTATAAAAATACTTGTGAATGCAAAATGTGAAATGAGGTTTGATCATAATGCAACATAACAAACATGTACGAACCTGTGTTGTAACATACGAGGACTTGAGACGTGGAGAGATGTTGAGACAAAATATGATTACGAGTAACTTGTACATTTGACTTTATGTATTACAAGTTACAATTTTGTCATTATCAAAACAAACGAGAATATGTAGATTAAATACCATAATATTTGCACTAACAATCTCCTCCTTTTTGATGATGACAAAGTATGTAAACATAATATATAGTAAATGTAAAAGTTACTTGTATCCCCGTAATACCTTTTACATTACCTTCTCTGTTTACACTCTTCTCCCCCTTTTGTCGAAACAAAAAGGGTGTGTCCTTGGAGTTTAACTTCATTTCTCCCTGAAAAGGCGAGCTTGCATCATCCATAGTGAAGTTAAAATGTATACTCAAACGTCTTATGTTGTTGCATCTCCTAGGTAATTGTCCTTGGTTTATTGCGGGTCAATGGATCAAATTTAAAAGCTTAACCTACACAAATGTTAGTTTCGTGCAACATAAAAAAATATATAACTATATGATGAAGAAAATGACATATTCCTTTTAGTCGAAAAGTAAAGGATTGTCGAAGAGTAAAAATGATGATGAATGCGTGCATGCTCCCCCTTGACTTGTGCTCCCCCTTGTTTGAGGCGTCAAGATATGATTAAAAAGCTACAAATAAAAATTAATGCAAAACTAGATTCGTCCTTAGATGAGTAAAATATATAAAACAAAGTGTATATAAGATGCATGCTATGAAAGCTCGATGGAAGCTCCCCCTTGCTCGAGGGCGTCAAGTATGATCCTACAAAACAAAATATTAGTGCAATAATAGCTTTTGTCCGTAGACAAATATGTCATATACAGCGAATGTATAGACGACCCAATATGATTTCTTGAAGAATGCTCCCCCTTACTCGAGAGCGTTAAAAATGAATCTAAAAAGGGAAAATGAATGATGCAAACTTCATCCTTATGCCATATACCGCAAAGTATATACGCTTGAACCTACAAGAGAAAATTAATAAATGCAAACTTTGTCCGAAGACAAGTATGCCATATACTGCATCGAGTATATGAGTGAACCAAAAAGGAAATGATATGAAAAGGCAAATTTCGTCCATAGACAAAAATGCCATACACACTAAAGTGTATATTTGAACCTACAAAAAAATATTAGTGCAAAATATATATACTTCGTCTTTCGATGAAGTCATATATAATAAAATGTATATATGATGCAATATGATTCTCTAATCCTAGAATGCAATATGATTTTCCAAAAGAAGCTCTTAGAAAAGTAAGCTAAAAAGGTATAATCCTACTACTTGCATCATCACGGTTGGCTTTGGTGGTGAGGTTGTCGAAGATTGTAAGAACGTGTTTGAGAATGAGACGCATTTCATTACGAAATTCACTTGGCTTTTGACAAAAGATGATTATGAGTGTTAGGATATGTGAAAGGTGATTTAACCTTCATGGGTTGAATTGGTTGTGAGTGTTAGGATACTAGTAGGTTGTGGTTATGGTGATTGTAGCGGAAAGATTCATGATGATTCTTCTTGTAAGAAAGACTCGGTGGATGACTTAATATTGATAGAAGTAAAAAGATCTTTTCACTAAACCTTACCTTGTTGGTTGATGAGGCAATTGAGGTGATAGAAATGATGACTTTGTGAGTAGTGAAATATGAGGCGGAAGGTGGTGATGACAATGCAAGCAACTAACAATGTATGCACAAAGTGATGAAGATGATTATGCATGTATGATCATGTAATGAGAATTATAGATTAGAGTATGATAAGAGCACAAATTAGAGCACAAATTAGCTTGATAATGATATCGATCCTTATTGACCGACATAATTCCATACGAGTTAGTACAAGATAGAAGTAAGAATATCATTTCACAACATGATAGTTCAAACATTTATACCAACGAGTACGAATGAAACTTAATCAAGTATTATCACACGAAAGACTTAACAAGTAGACACATAGATAGACATATATCCAAACAAAGCGCGTTCTCAAATAGACACATAAATAGGAAGGACTTAAACTAACTAGTTTAAAAATTGATAGTAACACATTCAAAAAATATGGATAGTTGATCAGTTTTTATAAGGACTTAAAGCTAGATTAGTCAAAACTAACTATTGGGCGACTTAATACAAGTATAAATTTATCTAATTAAAAGTGTTGGACAAAAAAAGTTTAACTACCCCAAACGGCATAAGTTCCTTTCAGTAAACCGGCAGCGGCGGTTCCATTGGCTCAATGGAACTGGCCAATGCTGTAAAAGGAACCGGCTTATGCAGCCTTGGTTCCTAAAATCTAAAGATCTCTAGTAGTGATCAAAATGAATTCTAACCCTGATTTTCACTTATATTGTCAATCAAATGGTCATACTAGATTACTCAAAGCTCATGTATAAGATTCAACGCTTATAGCCTACACAATTTGATTATGCCAAACTCTCCCTAATACAACAAGTAAAGAATAATCAAAGAGCACAAATCATATAGAGCAAACCATAAAATTAAACAATCTAGTTCATAAGACAATAAGCAATAATCTAAACATAAGAGGAGCGAGAAGAAAAAGAATTCATACAAGACATGTTCCAAATTGTTTAAACCAAACACACGCATAATGAAGAAGATGATTTTAGAATTACAAACGATTGCACTAACAATGATTAAAGGGATAATTGATTATAAGTTTGTCTCTTATTGATTTTGAGTTCGTTTATTTGTGAAGAATAAGTATCAACCTTGTTATATTGCTTCTTTGCTTTTTGTCTATTTTGGTTCTTAATTATAAATTTCAAAATAATATGGTTTTGAAAGGAAGATCATAAACTTCTACAAGAATATCAAAAACACTTTGACATAACATAAGTGCCCAAGTACAAAGTATATCATGTAGCAATGTCATGTAAGGAGCAAGATGAAAAGATCATGTAAATCATAATTGAGCATGCATAAACAGAGAACTAGAACATCAACATATTAGATTTAAGGAATGCCAATAATAAACAAGAACAATCAAACTAAATTTATCCATAATCATAAAAACATCAATATCCAAAAAGAAAAATTATGAGCTCATAACGTGACCTCATATAAAGAGACAAAAATCATGCAAGTCATCGTTTAAGCCTTTAGTATCATGAATATAAGCATGAAAACTTTTTAAGAACGAAACAAAAACCTTTCCTAAGGATTATGCATTTGTGGAATGAATCATATAGTTATCAAACACCAAAATAATGACAAAAAAATAATCAAACTAGAACATAACCAACCATGTGTAAGTATCAATGCCAGATCATAAAAGACTAACAAAGAAAAGATCATATTTACCACTAGTATGGAAAATGTAACATTAGTAGTGTTTGGGAGATGGAGAACAAGTTGGTGAACTAATGGTTATGGAAGATTGACAAGATAAAATGACAATGTCACAATGTGTAGATAATTTTATCAAAGTATTTTTAAAATGCCCTCTTTTTTAAGAAAACCAAAAATATTTAAACTTTTTGGCAGAAACGCCATGACCAAAAATTGACCATTTGTTATTATTTTAGAAACCCCAATCAACATTTGAGACTATCTAGACTCAATTGTCTTTAAAATGGTGGGTGGCACAAGTTCTAACTCCTTATGATTGATTTTACATGAAATTTCTAAAATGACTCATTTTCTACAAAACTTTTTGTCCCGATTTTATATATGGCTAAGATGACCGAAACTCAACTTCCTAACATCAAAACTTCCAGAATTTGTTCGTAAAATATATACTTCAATATCAAATGCACACTTGGTCTAAATGAACCGCGAAACCGTTGTTTATAGGTTTTGCCAAACACTAGTTTTGACCCGTTTTAACTAAAACAATGATTTATCACTTTGACCCGCTTTGAAAAATACTTTTAAAGCTACAACAAGACATCATTATATTTCATCCTTACTTGAGTATTTCGGATGAAACATTCAAGTTGTCAATCCCACTTTAATGTGCATATGTCTTATACCAATATTCTACAAAACACTTAACTATCTTACTTAGATCTTAATCTTTAAGAGTTGATATAGCATAAGCATGGAATGATAAATATGCCTACATAAAGTACATGCAACCTAGCATAATATTTAGTATGCATATTCATGAAATCGGAAAGCTAACACATAAGTAACATGTTATCCCAAACACTAATGATACATGAAAACAACAAGCTCACATATGAGATGCAAAGAGTATATAATATCAATTAAGGTGCAACAAGTAATCGTATACCATATTACACATTTAAACATCATTTATACATATATGCCTTACCTAAGCATTTACGAAAGAATATTTTCAACAAAACTATAAGTTATCCCAAACACTTCTTTCGAAACCATATTGACATGTAAATTTCTTAAATCAATCAAACAAGCGAAGGAATGACAATATTGACACATATGATCCATAAATAAACAAGTTCAATAATCAATTTGCTATGAGCATGACATTCAAAACCAATAAACAATGCAAATTAAGGCAACTAGTCATTTATCGTACGAAAAAAAAATCTTTTCGCCTTGCGTTGAATATAAAGATGTATAACAAGCTTGATTAATGGCCAAACTATTTTTATTTCAAGAAATGATGCATAAAAGTTCAAAGGATACCAACCAAAATTACCCGACTAAAAAAATTTAAGTTTTCATGTTGATACGAAACTTAAAATATTGGACACTTTGTTGTATTTTGAAAATTCGATTTACTTAAACTTATAATCAGTACCTTTAACCTATTCTATTAGAAACTAGACTCAATTCTCTTCGAAACGATAGGTGGCACGACTCGTACGGACTTACGGTTTGTATTTTATGACCTTTTGAAGTTGACAAAATTTTTGCAAAACCTTCTGTAGAACCGGGTCCGCTAGTTCCTTTTCACAATGGAACCGGCTTTGTTAACGAACAGAACCGTCGATCTGATTGATTTTTCCAAAAACGCATATTTTGACCCGACAAAAAGGTTTAACACTTGGGAGGCTTTAAGGTAGACTTATATAGCAAATTTTAGTCATTATTCAAGCTTGTATAACAAATATATTCAACAATCAAGACTTCTAAGAACGATATACTTTTCATATTAAGTCTCGATTTTTAGATAATTTGATACATGGATCGTACTCGGTTTTGAAAACCATTTGTTTTGAAAACTAGAGCCACGTGGCTCTGATACCAATTGTGGAAAAACGTAGAGGGGGGTGAATACGTTTTCGATTAGAATTTAAAAACTTCTGTATCAAATGACCGAACAAACACGACGTAATATGAAAAGTATCGATTATAGTCTACGACTATATGTATAATGGAGACCAATCAACAAGCAAGTAGCATAAGCATCAAACCACAACATAAGCATAATTAAAACGTAAAGAAATAACGATGTGTAAAGAGAAAGAAAACCGAACACGATGATTTATAGTGGTTCGGTCACGGAGCTCCTCTTCGCCCTACTCTACTCCCCGAGTACCCAACTCTAGAGTTACTTCACTAGATCAACATGCTCCCTTTTCGGCGGAGAAAACCTTACACAACGTCGCTTACACTTTATTCGGTACTAAACTAAATACTGAGTCCTAAACACTGGAAGAACCAACCCATCGTCGCTTACACTTTATCTGGTATAAAGCTAAATACCGGGTTCTTACACAAAGGGTAGAACCAACCCAAACCCTGTTATGTTTTATGGCCCAACATAACAAACCTTGTGTTATATGGCACAAACACATAAACCGTCTAGTCTAAATCAAATGATACAAAGAGATGATGCAAATGTGTATACAATGATGATCCAAGACAAATGTGTCTAATGAATTTGAATGCCTAATCTAATATGAACTTCCATTGTTAAGAAGCCTTCAAAAGGATGATGATGATTAGATCTCCAATCTTGTAGATCTTCATATGTATGTGTTTTGTGGTGGATGGAAATGGCAAGAACTCTTGCTTTGGTGGATCATCATTTCAGGTGTATGCTTGAAGGATCATTTCGGGTGTATGCTTACAACAAAATAAGAGTTAGATGCATTATGATCATGGTGATTTATGTAAGCATTATCTACAGATCTAAGTGTGTTAAAAATGGTGGAAAAAGTGTGTTAAAAGTGGTGAGAAATGGATTGAAAAGGATCCTTTATTTATAGGAAAGCTGAACAGAACCGGCGACACTGTAACACAATGGAACCCCATATGGCTTTTAAAATCCAATGGAACCAGCGACGCTCCTATAAAACCGGCTACTGTTCATCATAAATCAAGAAATATCTTTGAAATCTTTGAGGATTTTCAAGATATAGAGGATGTAAGACCTGATGTAAATTACTTTTTATTTAAAGGAAAATAAACTTTGTAAAGATAAAAGGTTTAGTTGAATGCTTGTCAAAATAAAGTTTACTTGTAAAATATATTTAGGCGTAAACTTTAGTGTAAATATAAAAGTGATGCGTTGGTATAAAATGCAAAATATGAAATAAGGTTATGATCATAATGCAACATAACAAACATGTACGAACATGTATTGTAACATACGAGGATACGAGACGTCGATAGATGTTGATGTATGTTGAGACGAAATATGATTACGAGTAACTTGTACATTTAACGATATGTATTACAAGTCACAATTTTGTCATTATCAAAACAAACGAGAATGTGTAGATTAAATACCGTAATATTTGCACTAACAGGATAAATGGTTAAGATTTGTGTTTAAGATGTGTTTGATATGAAAGGAAGGAGGGTATATTTTAGAAGTGAAAATAGAGTTAAAGTGAAGTGTTAGGGTCAGTGGCCTTTAATATCAAATATGTTGAATAGTTGGTGAAAATTAAAACGGACTTTTATCTAAGAATATATATGAAACATGAGTTTAGGCTATAGAATATATCAAATCACTTAACAACTAGAACAAAGAGGGTTTAGAGAGACAAAGTTGGTTGAAGCACTTAGAGTGAGAAAGGAAAGAAAAACTTGTATTATGTGAAGAACCAAATGAATAACCAACCCTCTCCAAGGCATGGAGAGGGGTATTCATACCCACTATGGCGCCGGAAAACATAAGGGCATCTTGTCTTGATTCGGTTCGCTTAGTAAGTTTTCAAATATTGTTGCTACGAGCTATTCTAGATTATCAACTAATTAGTTTACCGTGCGCGTATAAAGGTTAAAATTGATATACGACAGTATAAAGAGATTAACCCTTATACGAGTCTTTGATCACCGAATAACTTCTTTATTAATCAGAATATTTTAACAACCGTTTCTAGACAAACATATTCCCGTAGATTATGAATTTAGATATTTGCCTTTTTATTGTTCCCGTAGTTTATTTATAGATTAGTTTTGCCTTAGATTTATTATTAGAGTTCTTATAACATCCAAAAAAATATAAGTATCATATTATTAGTTATAATAGTACTACCACAAGTACAAGTAAAAGAAAAGCTTTGAAATATATACTTCTTACATTTTACTAGTACAAATAAATCATAAGACATCTTTTAAAATTTACTGATTAGAATAAGTTCAAACAATATCCACATTCAGTTAGTCAAAGCAAAATACCCGGTCAATAGTATCATACTCCACATCCCATTTTTTTCGACTACCCTGTTAACCCTACGCCTCATATATGCATCCTATATTCACTTTACACGACCTCTCAAAATAAAACCAAAATAACTTCCATAACACAAATTAGTCTACGCAAATAAGAGAGCTGGAATCAAGAATAATTTAAGTGTAGATTCACGTTGGTATTGCTCGTGTTTAGATTGTGTTCTGTCCGGGATTTCAATTTCGTTGTTATGTCGAGTTGGTTTGGGGTTGTTGTACGTGCTTGGACCTCGTTTCTATTCGTACGTGGGTGCGGTTTTAGTTTCGATTTGCTGGGGGGGTATAGTTCAGACTGGGAAGAGTTTTAGGTTATGTGTAGCGGGTGTGTACATCCGAGTTTTGGTTCGTGACTGGTACGCGTTAGCGGTTGTGTACAGCTGATCGTATACATTTGGATTGGGTTTGGTTGTGTCCCGTTAAATCTTTGGTGTTTGTGTTTTCAGTTTCGTTCGTACCTGTCTAGCCGAGAGGTATATTTTGACTCGTCATCTTTACATGAATCATACGCTGCACATCATTTTCATGTTGAGTAATCTTTGTTATACGGTAGCATGATATATCAAAATCATAGTCGAAGCCACCATTATTAATGATTGGGTAAATTACAGATCTTGAACATGTTGAATACGTGTGATTTTAAATCATATAAATGACATGATATGGTTGCTTACAATGTCAAGATATTAAAGGGATTTTAGGTTTTAAAATGAGCTTAAGAAGTCTAGTTGTAAAAACTAGGTTTGATATGAGGAATAAAATGTATGCAAAGTTTTGGAAATGTTTCTTTCATTAATAATAGTTGAATTTATAATAATATGCAATAAAATTGTTTATCAAGCTAAGTCTCATTTTATTTAAGCTACATTTACGTCAATTGTTTTAATGTTATAAAAGTGATAAACTCATTCACATGTTAATCTATTGTATTTATTTTCTAAATTCGAGTCAGTGAGCCACTTGATGGACATATGTATGAAAATTCTTTAATCATGTTTGTAATTTGTGTATAAGGCTACCACTTATTCAAGTAAAGAAATACCAATAAGTACATAGTAAACAACCATAAATGAGGAAGTAAAATAGTAATTAGTTACATCTCTGAATAATAATTGATATCTAAATTCATGTAGATAATCCAAAAGAATTAGTAAGTTGTGTTTCGGGTATGCGTTGAACTGCATTTAAGGTACAGATATTCTATCTTTTCTCTTAAGGATACTTATGACATGTGATCCGTATCTATTTGCACCTATGAAATCCCTATTTATGTTCCCTATTCTATGATTCGATATTTGTTTGCTATCCTATTTGATAACTTTGTTGAACCCTTTTGAATTCGTTTGATATATGCTTCTTTTGACACTGCCATGATATGAGTTTATTCGTATGTTTGATCATGACCTTCTCTGTATATATTATGTCTGCTTCGATATGTTATATGAGCCATTTCATTTGTTCTGATGCCCGAGCTATTAACTAGCCATGGAGGTAACATGGTCGCGTTATTGTGGCACAAATGGCGTGACACTATCTGTGGCGGTGTGATCAGTCCACGGAGTCCTCATTTTTGTGTGTGTGCTCTTTATTCACTTGGCCATATATGATTTGATTTGATTATAGGGGGCGTATGGATGCATCCTAGGCTAATATGTGTTGGTTTTAGATATGATTTGATGCATGGCTTAGTGTGGTGCCAACACCCCGTTGCACACTTTGTAGGGTACTTTTAGAGTCTGCAGCTCCCATGTATAATTTGATACGATATGATATGCATTTGATTGTAGGGTCTAAGCATGTGGCATACTTTAGACATTTGTTTCGAGCTCGGTGGGCATTTCTATATGTTTGTTTGGTTATCTGTTTCGTTCAGCTCTTATGATATATGAAATCTTGCTAACCAGGTTATGGTAATTCCATTTCTTTTACTTTACTTATTTGATCTATCCATTTGTTTATATATATCTGTTTACTGAGCTTTAGCTCAGCCGCATTTCTTTTCTCTGCAGCAGGTAATAAGAGGGAAGTTGGGTTATGAGTGAAGAGTGTTTAGGAGCTCATATTAGACCATCTTAAGGAACTGGCATACCAGATCTATACTATAATTTGTTTAGCTAAGGGATTTTGGATTTAAATGTTCATTTTGGAATTTTGCCAAACCATTGTATTAGTAAGTCTTCCGCCTGCTTTTGCTTTGATGCCATAAGTGTGACATTTGACTATTCTCCGGTGGTGTGTTACAATTATGGTATTAGAGCCAGGTTCGTCTTGTAGAACTTAGGTTAGACCTGTGAGGATTGGGTAGATATTTAGGCTTCATCGCATTCTTTTAAATTTCGATCTTAATCTCTATATGGTCATTGTTGATTCGTTTGTCAATCGTTTAGATGCCTATTCGTTATGTGTTTGTTCTATTTGTAATTGGTTTGACGCATTATGCGAATCCTATTACGTTTGCTAAACATTTCAAAGTTCCGTCTACAATATTGGATCATGCCTTATCCATTTCTACTCCTAAGAGAAATATTGTGATCATTAGTCATGAGTTTAGAAATTGTCCGTTACGTGTTGGTGATAATATCCGTTATGCTAATTTGCTTCCTTTGGAAATGAGTGATTTCAATATTTTTCTTGGCATGGATTGGTTGACTAAGCATCAAGCTACTATCGACTGTCATACCAGACGTGTCATCTTTGGCGATTTGAACAATCATGAATTAATTTTCCATGGTTCCTGACATGGTAAGTCCATTAAAATCATCTTCGCTCTTAAAGCTCGAACACTAATTTCTCACGGTTGTGAAGGTTTCTTAGCATCAATTAAAGTCACTTCGTTGGATGGACCTCGCCTCGAGAGTCATCCAGTTGTTCAAAATTTTCCTGATGTAATTCCTGACGAGCTGGCAGGATTACCACCTGAGCATGAAGTCTAAATCACTATTGAGTTGATTCCTGGTGCTCAACCCATTTCTAAAGCTCCGTATAAAATGGAGCCAGTTGAATTAAAAGAACTAAAAGATCAACTTTAAGAACTTCTAAAACGTGGTTTTATTCGACCAAATGTATCTCCATGGGGCGCGTTGGTTTTATTTGTGAAGAAAAAGGATGGTAGTATGAGGTTGTGTATTGATTATAGGGAGCTGAATCGTATTATAGTGAGAAACAGATACCCCCTACCGCGAATCGATGATTTGTTTGATCAACTTCCGGGTGCAAAGTTTTTCTCAAAGATTGATCTGAGGTCGGGTTGTCATCAGCTACGTGTAAAGGAGCAAGATGTTTCCAAAATAGCCTTTCAAACTCGTTACGGTCATTATGAGTTTCTTGTGATGTCGTTTGGATTGACTAACGCTCTAGATATTTTTATGGACGTGATGAATCGTGTCTTTCATGAGTACTTGGACAGATTTGTTATAGTGTTTATTGATGACATCTTGGTGTATTTAAAGACAAGAGAGGAGCATGAGGATCATCTTAGTATTGTGTTGGAAATCTAAAGACATAAGAAGCTTTATGCAAAATTCTCTAAGTGTGACTTTTGGTTGGGACATGTGGCATTCTTAGGTCATATTGTATCACTATGGATCCTACAAAGGTTGAGGCTATCACTAAATGGCCGAGACCGATGACAGTAATCGAAGTTAGAAGCTTTTTGGGGCTTGCAGGGTATTATCGAAGATTGGTGGAAGGGTTTTCACTTCTTGCTTTACCTTTGACGAAACTTATGCGAAAAGGGGAAAGTTTTTCTGGAATGAGGAGCGAGAGAAGAGTTTTGAGGAGCTGAAAAGAAGATTAGTTTATTCTTTCGTACTTACTCTTCCTTTTGGAACATGTAGATACCAAATTTATAGTGATGTGTCGAAGAAAGGTCTTGGCTGCATTCTTATGCAACACGGGAAGGTTATCACTTATGCATCGAGGCAATTGAAACCATATGAGGAGAATTATCTGGCACATGACTTGGAGTTGGCAGCAGTTGTTTTTGCTCTTAAGATTTGGAGGCATTATTTGTATGAGGATTCTTGTGACACCTTCACCACTCACAAAAGCCTCAAATATATTTTTACTCAAAATGAGTTAAATATGAGGCAAAGGCGTTGGTTGGAACTTCTTAAGGATTATGACGCAAATATTCAGTATCATCCCGACAAGGCTAATGTGGTAGCGGACGCACTTAAGAGAAAGAACTCTGGAATTATGGCATGTCTTAAAATTCAACCTGAGATTATCAAAGATTTGGAGCTCATGGAAGTCGAGTTAGTTGTCCGTGGTTCTGAAGGTTATGTAACTAGCCTTACGATTGAACCTAACCTTATATTGCGGATCAAGGAAGCTCAGAAAGATGATGGTGGATTATGGGTTGTGTTACAAAATTTAAAAGAGGGTAAGCAGGTAGAATTTCGGGTGGACGATCATGGTGTGATATGGTATGATAATAGATTATGTATCCCTGACGATTCCTTTCTTCGAGAAGCTATTTTGACTGAGGCACACAGTCTCCTGTCTCTATTCATCCTAGCTCTACTAAGATGTATAGAGACTTAAAGCAGAATTTCTAGTGGAATGGTATGAAACATGTTGTGGCTAGATTTGTAGAAAAGTGCTTAACGTGTCAACAAGTTAAAATCGAACATCAACGTGCAAGTGGTCTTCTTCAGCCTTTAGATATTCCAACATGGAAGTGGGAGAAAATTTCAATGGATTTTTTAATAGGGTTGCCTCGCACCTATAAGAAGAATGATTCAATTTGGGTTGTGGTTGATAGGTTAACTAAGTTAGCTCAGTTTTTTCCTATTCAATAAGGGCACTCGGTTAGCAAGTTGTCAGAGATCTTTCAGCAAGAGATTATTCGGTTACATGGTACGCTTACATCAATTGTGTCTGATAGGGATCCGCGTTTCACTTCACAATTTTGGAAATGTTAACATAATGCTTGGGGAACAAGACTTAAGTTTAATATTGCATTTCACCCTTAGACAGATGGGCAGACTGAACGTACTATTCAAACTCTAGAGTATATGTTAAGATCATGCGCTTTGGAGTGGACAAAAATTTGGATGAGTATTTATTTTTGATTGAGTTTGCTTACAATAATAGTTGGCATGAAAGTATCAAGGGGGCTTTTTTGAGATTTATATGACCGAAAGTGTAGAACACCTATTTGTTTGTAATATTAGCATGAGATATAAGTTAAGATTATTTTTGGTTATGACTTGAGATAGAGTATGATAACGATAAGGGCATGTTTATGTGATGTCATTATTATGACGTCTGGCCAACGTGATAATAATTACATGACATAACGTGAACTTATCGGAGTCATAGGATGTCTCGAGGGATGTTTAGAACAATCTTAATGAAGTTGGAGAGCTTGTTATAGAAGGTCAGAATTGGTTGAGGTGACGAAAAATGAAAAAGTTACCATTGCTAAAGAGAATCTTAAGGAAGCTCGATCACAACAAAAGAGTTATGTTGATTGTTATCGAAGAGCTTTAGAATTAAAACGCGAGGATCATGTGTTTCTTAAGGTATCTTCGTGTAGAGGTGTTTGACGTTTTGGTTTAAGAAGGAGATTAAGTCCACGATTCATTTGTCCGTTCGAAATATTAGATAGAGTTGGCGAAGTTTCGTATCGTTTGGCGTTATCGCCAAAATTGTCTCATGTTCATAATGTGTTTCATATATCTCTTTTGAGAGGTTACAACTATCATACGTTTCATGTTGTCTCGTATCTGTTAGATATGATTTCGGGAAGATTTATCTTTTGTTGAGGAGCCTAAGGCTATTTTAGATCATTAAGAGCGAGTCATGAGAAATAAAACCCTTCGTTCAGTTAAAGTTCTTTGGAAAAAGGAAAGTCAACCAATCTTTATATAGATTGATTTTAGTTTTTCTATAAATATTGGGTCTTTTCTTTGTATTGAGATATCTTTGAGTTTTGATAATAAAAGCTTTTGCTTTAATCTATTCTTGACTGTTTTGCTATGATTCTCTTAATAATCGGTATTCGTTTGAATCAACGGTTGTTGGAGTTTGCCTGATTATCGGTATTCTTTTGAATCAACGATCGTTGGATTATTGTTTCTGGTATTCATTAGAATCAACAGATTCAATTTGTTATCTAGTTTATTATTTCTGGTATTCATTAGAATCAACAGATTCAATTCGTGTTATCTTGTTTATTTACACTATATCAGAAATAAAACCTTTCGTTTTGTTAAAGTATTTTTTAAAGTATCATCCCGAGCGTGAGGCTACTTGAAAAAAAACTAGAGAAATGATGCAGACCGATTATTCACATTTTTTTCGCGACTTGGTACGTTTCCGTTTAAGATTCGACTTTAATTTCGGGATGAAATTTTCGTTTTAGAGGGGAAGAATTATAACATCCAAAAAAATATAAGTATCATATTATTAGTTATAATAGTACTACCACAAGTGCATGTAAAAGAAAATATTTGAAATATATACTTCTTACATTTTACTAGTACAAATAAATCATAAGACGTCTTTTAAAATTTACTGATTAGAATAAGTTCAAACAATATCCACATTCAGTTAGTCAAAGCAAAATACCCGGTCAATAGTATCATACTCCACATCCTATTTTTTCGACTACTCTGTTAACCCTACGCCTCATATATGCATCCTATATTCACTTTACATGACCTCTCAAAATAAAACCAAAATAACTTCCATAACATAAATTAGTCTACGCAAATAAGAGAGCTGGAATCAAGAATAATTTAAGTGTAGATTCACATTGGTATTGCTCGTGTTTAGATCGTGTTCTGTCTGGGATTTCAGTTTCGTTGTTGTGTCGAGTTGGTTTGGGGTTGTTGTACGTGCTTGGACGTCGTTTCTGTTCGTACGTGGGTGCGGTTTTAGTTTCGATTTGTTGGAGGGATAAAGTTCAGACTAGGAAGAGTTTTAGGTTATGTGTAGCGGGTGTTGGTATGTGTTTAATTACACATACCTTTGACCACTAAAAACGGACTTAAATGACTAAAAATGTACCAAAAATACATTGTATTTGTATGTTTTTCATTTTGTATTATGTAGGAAATGGATATCCAAGAAAAGGACAAAAATAGAAGCCAAAACAACAAAACCGAGCACGAGAACGAAAAGAGCGTGAAAGAAAAGTCAAGTCAAAGCCAAAAGTCAACAAAAAGTCAAAGTCAAATCAAGTCAAAGTCAACCCCGGGATGAGGCATTGGAAAGAGCATCAAAGCCCTTTATTTTTTATACCCGGCCCACCCGTACCCACCTAGTGGGCCCGGGACAGCCCACTTATATCTTATAACCCTTAAACCATAAATAAAAGCCCAAGCCCTTTATTTTTTATACCCGGCCCAACACTAGCCTAACATCATACTTAACACCCCGTTAAATCCCTTATAACTCCACTCTTGTTACCCTTCTATAACACCTCCCGTTAGTCCTTAAAGGACTAACGGTGCAACACCAACCCAAACCAAAAGGACCAAATTTGCAAAAACAAAGGACGATGGATGCCATACACCTATATACTCTCAGGGACTAAAATTGCCAATCCACCAAACATATCCCCTGCAAATCGAACTACTGTTCATCTTCTTCACTACCCGCCAATTTTACCCCCAACAATGTTCCCCTTTCTTTTCCCCCTTGTCGACCAACCTTATCCCTCCTCACATGGGCTTATTGCCACCTTGGCAATCCCTTGCATCCTCATTCGTCCAAGAATCAAGACAATAGATGAAGGGCTATGATGACATGACATGGACACTACTCAAATTTGGATGGCCAGGATTGACTATGGACTTGTCTCACATAACAAACACACCCTGGTTCTCACTCAGTAAAGAAGCACAGGACCTAGAACCTTCCTTCGATTAGTATAAATAGGGTTCATGTGTAAGCCATTTGGCACCTAGTTTTTTTTATCTTTCAGCTTATTTTTAGTTCTATTTTAGCTTATTTTACTTTTTCCTTGTAATGTTTTTAAAGAGTTTAATGAAATTTTAAGTTTGGTTTTAAAATCCGTTTGCAAGTTTTTAAGTTCATATATGTTTCAAAATCCACTATAAGCTCTTATAAGCTGTTTGTACTTAAGCAATGAAAACTTTTTAGTTTCTTGTTGCTTAATAACTAGTTAACAAAAAAATCACTCAAAAAGCTCAAATGGATGATAAGCTTACAATGGAAGAGCTTATGGGTTTTACTAGCTTGTTTCTAACAAGCTAGAGCTTGTAGAATAGCTCTAAGAGCACTTGTTTGCCCTGTTTAAGCAAGGGCTTTTGTAAGTCTTCATTTTTCATTTATTAGCTTATTTACTGTAGCATTGCTTATTTACTGTTTATTTGTGCTTATTACTGCTTATTTATGATGTTTAGTGCTTATCTTGCTTAGTCTTTAGTTTAAAAGTTGTTTGTGCAAGTTTTTCCAAAATCTGTCTTAAATAGCTTATAAACTAGCACAATATGTTTTAGCTTATTTGATTGCTTATTACTTGTTTACATATGCTTAATATTGCTTATTATGCTTGTTAGATATCTGGTCTTAAATGGTTGTTCATAAAAATTTTAAGTTTGCAAGTAAAAAAAGGCATTTTAAGTTTTTAAAGGGGTGTTTGGTTTAACTGATTTTATGGGTCAAAGTGGGTTAAAATTACAATTTGACACTTAAGTCAGTTTAGTTTAGCTTAAAGTAGTCTTAAAAATCAGTTTGTTAAAGTTTTTAAGTAGTAAAACTCATTTTTAAGGTTTTGAGGAGTTGTGGTTTGAATATGTTAAGTTATAGCTTATTCTAGTTGCTTATTTGATTGTGCTTTGCTTATTGTTGCTTTTGTGAAGTTTTGTGTTTATTCATGTGTTAAATGAGGTTAGAAACATAGCTCTAAAGCCTGCATTGTTTGGTTTGTGTTTTACCAAAAGTGTCAAAATTTGCTAAGTGTTCAAAAAGTTTGAGAAAATGCTTTTTTATTTGCTTATTGTTGCTTATCCTGAATTTCAAACTCATTTTTGAGTATTGATTATTGTTCTTTGAGGTCTAAGGTTAATCTGTTTGTAGGTTATATAATCATAAGGATCTGTTTGTATGCTTATATTTAAGCTCAAAAGTGGTGATTTGTTAAGATTGCAAAAGTTATCAATAATTTGTCAGTGTGAGATAGCCTTTTCATGAAGCATTTTAAGTGCTTATTTGATTTTCAAAATGTTTTTACTTTGTTGCTTATTGTTGCTTTTTGGCCATTCTTCTCAGTGGTATAAGCCACTAAGCCATAATGATTCTTTTGCTAGCTTATTTTTAAGCTAAAAAAGTCCCTGTTGGCTTTTTACTTATCAGTTTTGGCCAAAAGGCTCATTTGCTTATTTAAGCTTATTTGCTTATTGCTTCTGCTTATTTAGGTGCAGTTCAGCTTATTAGGTTAGGTTTAGCCCATTTCAGCTTATTCTCTTAGGTTTTGAGCTTATTCAAGCTTATTTGCAATTTAGCTTAAAATCTTTAAGTTTCATAGCTTTTTGATGATTCTGTCTCTCTAGCTTAATTTGGTTGCTTATTTTTATTCAAAATTGCTTTTTAGGTATAGCTTATCATCTGTTTTAGCTTAATTCTCTTTTTGGTTTGCTTATTAGTGCTTAAAAAGCCCAACAGTTAGTCATTTTTAAGGTTTAGTATAGTTAGCTTATTCTGTCACTTATTTAGCTTATTCTAGTGCTTATTCGTGGTTTATAAAAAAAGTGTTTTTGAAAAAAGTGCTTATTTTTAATCCCTTTAAAAAGTTGTAAAAAATGGAAAACAAAAACGTTTGGGATTAGGGGAAGCCCCAGGGAGCAAGGCTCGAACCTGGGACCTCAACCCACACCCAAACGTTTTACACACACACTCCCTACCAACGTGCCCTGGGGTCTTTTTCGGTTTACATTTGCAAAATATATTACTTATACACATTTTGAGCTCTTTTGTATAATAAGCTGTTTTAGCTTATTTCACTGCTTATTTGATAAGCTCTTTTCACAAGCTTATTTTTCCTAGATTCCTCACTGTTCAAGCTACTTTTCATGATTTTTCTAGTTTTTTTATAAATAGTTTATTATTTTTAAACGTTTAATTTCATTAAAATCGTTTTTAATTCATAAAAAATTATAAAAAAGTCAAAAAAATATAATTCTTTTTTAAAAAAGTTTCTTTTAACATTTAGAACCTAGGAAAATTAGATTTGCTTTCGTAGGGTTTAAATTGCAAAATCTTGTTTTTTAAAGAACGGGATTGAATCCCGTTCACGTTTTTAGTGTTTTCAAGCCCTAATCACCTTCGTTTTTAGTCTAGTTTTCTTTGTTCTAGCTTTTTAGTCAATTAGGACTTATAAAAACCAAAAAGATCATTTTAGGCTTAATTTTGATAATTTAGGGTTTTTAGGTTCCGTTTAGGATTCCCGTTTTGCGATTTTAGTTAAAATTTGTTTTCCCTTAAGTGTTTTTATGTTTTTGCCTTAATTTTTCCATAGTTTTAGATAACCAAATCATATCTTGTTCCATTCAAGCATCGATTCTCAAAACGACTCTCGACTTTCAATTGCTTTCCTCGTTGGGGAAACGACCCGGGAATCATACTCCCGGATTACTATAATTGTAATTTTTTTATTGCTACCCTTATATTTATATATTTATAAGTATATTATATATTTATATTTATATATATATTTATAAAAAAAGGTGTAATCGAATTATTGTCAATTTTTGGCGCCGCTGCCAGGGAGGATTGTCTACGATTGTTGAAGCCGTTTGAAAATTTGTGTTTGAAGACCCTTCCGTGTGAAGTTATTTTTCTTGTTATAAAAAAATATATAAAAACACAAAAATATTTTTCATTTTCTTTTATTAGTATAATTATAATATAAAACCAAAAATATAAAAAAAATCAAGAAAAAACCAAAAATATAAAAACATTATCCATAAAAAGAAAAAAAAATATTATTACCAAGTTGGTAAAAGAACACCAACATATAATACTTTCAACTGAAGTATTATCCATTAATAAGTTCCCGAACCAAAGATCAAAAACTTACCTTTTGTGTCTCTTGCGACGTACGACTCACCTTTTAAAGTTAAACAAACTCCTTTGTGCGTTTTTCTTTGAGAGAGTTACCGAGAAGCGAGCTGATTATTTGGTTTAAGTGTCTTATCTCTTTGTCCGTTATTAAAATTTATTGTGAATACATTGTTGAAAAAAAAACCAAAAAAAAAAATTAAAAATATAAAAAATTAGTATAAATTTTCTTTTAAATTTTAGTGCATGCGCACTCGTTCTCAATCTCGTAATTCTAACCGTCAACAACAACAAGTCAACCCGACTTTTGTTGAACCATTTAATCTTGTTGAACCTATTCCCATAGTTACGATGGATGATAATCGTACTATGGCTCAATTGCTCGAAGCACCCACCGTGGGTTACGAGGATGCCATCGTTATGCCCGAGATTACCGCGGA
>BQNB010031431.1:12861-24904 GCA_026074375.1 Tanacetum coccineum | reverse complement strand
AATCTTTCGGGTGCACTATTTCAATCGCATGGTGGAAGAGACATCTCATCATTAGTCATTATGCATCATTTGAGTCCCTAGGGGGAAGTGTTGGGAGTATAATTATTTAAAACGTGAGAAGAGTTCTGTCTGATTCAATTAATGTTTTACCTGACCGGTTAATCTCTAAGCTTATTCTTAAAATGAGTATAAATATTTGATAAAAGAGGTACACATAGGTATGATGATTCTTTTAGATTGTCAGTATCCTGTAGGAAGAAATGTCTTCTTCCGAGACTTAGTTGACTTTGGAGTTATCATTTTGACTATTTAGAGGGAATAATTATGACATCCGAGACTTAGTTGACTTTGGTGTTTCAATTTATAGCATAACTATCATGTAGAGAGAAATGCGCTCATCCGGGACTTAATTGACTTTGGTGTTGCGGTATCAAATTCTTGAAAGGGTTAATTGTGTAATTCAGATATCTGAACTTTATACATCAAGACTGCTTGATGCGGCTTGCAAGAAAGTTATGAATCTACTCAAGAAAGTATTATTGGTTTAGGGGGAAGCTAAGACAACATCAACACCGACATCACCAACCATAAAAGCTTAAGTTACATATGTATCTGAATCTGTTTCATACTCGAAGTTTGGAGCAAAGACTTTCGTAACTTAGAAAGAAAGTTGAAGCAATGTCGAAGAGTGCTTAGACAGAGAAATATAAGATTGACAACTTCTTGAAAGAAAGAAGGTTAATGAGGAGCTTAGAAAAGTTCGTTGGTGGGAGATTGTACAAAGGAGACCTACGGCTGCTACAAAGAACCATATGATTCTATCATATGATGTTCTTATCATTCAGGTCAAACCTCGTACATAATAATCTTGTGAAAATATATATGTAGTGTAGACTTATGGTGATAATAAGGAGTACTCGAGTACAAAAATTTTAAGAATTTCTTAGTAAATTCAAAAAAATTCAAATTATTGTACTCAGCATTGTCTTAGATACCCTCAAATATTGAGGGGGAGCATTAAAATGTTCCTGTGAGATATTGTGTAACATCTTGTCCCCGAATGTTTAATCAATTGATATCTAAAATATCAAGGGATTAACATTTTGGATAAGGGGAGAAAATATGATTAAACTGCATCTAATTTGTATTGAAATGTGATCATATAAAATGGACTCAATGCACTTGATTAGGACTTAAACTAACACCTCTTATATATATAATATATAATAAAATATATATAATAAGTATAATCTAAAAATAATCAATGAAACTGAGAAGTAGTATAGAATATCCCCGGGTCGTTTATCCCTAGCGAGGCTGTGCTTGAGGATCGATACAGTCGGAAAATTGGAGTTTGAATGAGATTAATGATTTGGGAGTTTAGAAAGCTAAATTAATCAATAATAAGCAAAAACGATTGAGAAAAACCTAAAAATTATGAAATTAAACTGAAAAACGAGAGTAGGAATCCCGAACAAAGGGTCAAAAACCTAAAATCTTAAAAATTAACCCTACAAAGAAATTTTTACTTCTAATCTACTCTAGGGGACTAATAATGAAGAATAAAAAAGACTAGAACGAAAACGGAGTTAAAACGAGCTTTAAAATGAAAAAACAAAAACGGGGCTAAATCCCGTTCTTTAAAAAGTGAGATTTTGCAAAAACGACCCTACGAATGATTTTCTATTTTTCCTAAGTAAAAGATGATAAAAGAAAATTTTGTAAAAAAGAAAAATATTTTTTTGACTTTTTATTTATTTTTTATGAATTAAAAACAGTTTAAAAGAAAATAAATTATAAAAATTAGTAAATGAACAGTAAAAATTACGAAAAAATACAGAAAAATAGATTAAGCTATGACTATCCTAGGAAAAATACTAACTTGAATCCACAGCTTATAAATAAGCCGGGAATAAGCCCACAAGGGCTGAAAGGCTTATTGGCCAAAATGTGGTTAAATAAATAACCACTTGGGCTTCTAACGAAGAAGTCCCAAGGGCACAGCGGTAGGGGTGTTTGTAGAAAAGAGGGTTGATGAGGGTTGAGACCCGGGTTCGAGTCTTGCTCACCCGGGTTTCCCCTTATCCCCCTTTTTTTTAGAAAAACTTTTTACCCAAACTTGTTAAGCTCATGAAGGTGGTCATTTTATATAACTACGAATTTTCGTGAATGCTTATAAATAAGCTGAAAAAGGGCTCTAAAGATGGCAGTTTGCTTAAATTGAGCTTAAAGGCTCAAGTGGCTTTTTCTTTTTGACTGTTAGCACACAATAAGCAAGGAAAGTGAACAATAAGCAAACACAGGCAACAAACAATCCTAATAAGCAAGTAAGAGCTAAAATCAACCACTAATAAGCACCTAATAAGCTAGAAAAGAAATTAAGCTATTTACTATACTAACTAAATGAAACAGTCAAGGGCCTAATTTGAGCTTCATTTTAAGCCACCTAGAGGCCAAGCTAAGGTCTACAAATAAGGGGACTTATAAAAGAGCTTATTGGCTTTTCAGAAAAGCCAAAAGCTTGAACTAAGGTTCACTAATGAGCTAGAACAGTGGGCTTAAAGGCAAGCCCTTAGCACCAGGGCAGTTTCACAAAGAAATGTTGTGAAAAAGTGAGCTTAGAAATAAGCACTTTAATAAGCTCAAAACAAAAAAGTAATGAGAAACAGATTAAAAGTAGCTTAAAATGAACTTGTGCACAAAGATTCAAGGTCTAAAAACAGATTAAGCAATCTGATAAGTGCACTTGAATATGGGCATTTTTGACTTTTTGAAAGACATAAAACTTGTTGACAGATTTTAAGAAAAACACAAGAGACCACAAATGGACTTGACTAATGATTTTTGACACTCAAAAATGACACATTTTGAAACTAAAACTCAGGTTTTCTAAAGCTTAAGCAAATAAGCTCTTTGATCCTTTTTTAAAACTAACAGACTTAAGAAAACTATGAGAAAACTTGAAAAACACTTTTTTAAACTTAAAAACTTTGGAAATCAGACTCTAAATGGCTCAATAAGGTTAGCCAAAGTTGGCCAAATGGCACCAACCCATGACATTGCCATTTTGACCCATTTTGGGCTTAACCCAAACACCCCTTTATATTTTAAAAACGGATTTTAACACTTATAAAGACTGAATTAAGCTCAAATTTTTGAAGACAAGTATTAAATATGTAATATTAAGCAGTAAAGAGTAAAAAGCAAAAGGAAATAAGCATTTTAATTAGCTAATAAGCAAACAGTAGAAATAAGCTATTTTAAGGCAGATTTAAGCAATGGACAAGTAAATTAAACAAGAACAACTAAAAGGCATTTTTAAGCATAACTAAACACAAATAAGCACAAAGAGACATAAATAAGCTGAAAATAAGCTATGCTACAGTAACTAAAGGCAGAAATTTAAAAAAAGATGTACCTTGACTCCTTGCTCAAAACAGGAGTGTATGAATACTTAAAATAAGCTCTAAGACCTACCCAAGCTTATAAATAAGCTATCTAAGAAACCAATGAGCCATCCATGTCTGCCCATTCATCCATAAGCTTAGCAATAAGCACTCTTTTTTTTTTCTTTTTGGTTTTTGGTTTTTCTTAACTCCTTGTATCAAAGTTTAAAACAGATTCATGATTGCTTATATAAGAGCTTAAAAGTGAGCTTAAAAGAAACAAGAACTTGGAACACAATTTGAAACTTAAATCTCAATTTTCATTAAAAAAATTACAAGTACATAAAAGTTTAACTGAGTTACACTATTAAAAACTAAAACTGAACTTCTAAAAATTACACACACTTTGCCACAATGGCTTACAAGCTTTTTATATAGACGAGCTAGGGTTTCACTTTGGTCTTTTTCCTTTGTCTTCTTCTGAATGTGCTTCTTTGTAGAGACATTTACCCGTCTTGTGTTTGTTGTGAGTGTATAAACACAAACCAATCTTGGCCCTTGGTCTTGAGTATTGCCCACTCAAAGAGATGTCAACCCTTGATCGAATCTTGAAACTTAGGATTGCCAGCGTGGACTTGACCATGTGGGAGGGTAGGGCTTATGAGAGTGAAAGGTTTGGAGGGATGTGGGGAGGTCAACGAGGGATGAGAGTGACATGTTTTGGATGTTATGTGTTTGGCGATAAAGGGACCAAGAAGATGTACAGTAGTTCAAAACCAGGGTGTGGGTTTGTCACAAATGGTCCTTCAAGGTTATAGGGGTCTTTGCATCACACGTCCTTGTGGGGTTTATAAGTTTGGAAATTTGCAATAACAGTCCCTCAAGTGTATATAACCAATTGCAAAAGAGGTCCTTATGGTTATATAAGTTTAATGGATTGGCAGATTTGACCCATGTGGTATATCTTTGGTGATTTGGCAGTATGAGTCCCTTACAAGTATTTTCTTCATTTCCTTCATTAAATAAGTTAGGGACTTGGCATTTTGGCCCCTAAACTTACTTTTCTTCACTTATGGCTTCGGGTTTGACTTTGGATTTGTCGGGGTTGACTTTGGTTGACTTTTTCAGACTTGGGCTTTGTCTTGACTTTGTCTTTATCATGCTTTTCCATTCTGTGTCCGGTTTTGTCGTTTTGGCTTCGTTTTTCGTCCTTTTCTTAGATATCCGTTCCTGCACAACACAATTAGCAAAACAAGCATATTTTTGGCATTTTAAGTCCGTTTTTGGTTATTTTAGCTTGTTTTTAAAGGTAAAAGGTATGTGTAATTAAACACATACCAAAAATCCCCCATACTAAGGTATTGCCGTGTCCTCACGCAATGCTATGAAGTAAGCATTTAGAAAACTAAGAATCTCAATCACCCTCGACTAATAACCTCGAAAAGTAGCTAAGTGTTCATCAAGGGAGTTAAAGACTCATAAGTTTTGAAAATCCCCGTCTTTACCATTTATATATATATACACTTATTCCTACACATCTTTTTGTATTTTTCATTTTTCATTTTGAAAATAATATTTTCTTCCCCAATCATTAAAGTAATCTTTCTTTTGTAAACATCAATCTTAGCACGGGCGGTAGACAAAAATGGTCTTTCAAGGATCAAGGGCACTTTGATATCCTTAGGCATATCAAGAAATTAAAAGGTTGTAGTGTTTATTGGATTTAATAGGCTACTGGAAAAACAAATTTACCAATTCCCACTAGTACGTTTTTAGATATTCCACTGTCAACCTAGTGTGAGCTAATTTGCCTATTCCTAAGTTAAGATTGGTCAAGAGAGGCATTACACTAACGTTAGCTCCTAAGTCAACAAGGGCATTATCAAAACAAACATTATTAAAATAGCAAGGTAAAGTGAAACTTCCTGGGTCTTTCTCCTTTCGGGGTATGGTATCATTGATATGTGAAGCTCCATAAGCTTCCACAAATTTTGGTCCATAGTTCCCTTCTTCTTCTTCATAGTAATGATTGTCTAAACAACTTGGAAAAGGAATCGTCGTTTGTCTTGGCTTGTACAATAGTGTACTGTTATGTCCAGTGGATACGGCGTATTGAGATGATCCAATACGGCGTATCGAGTGTGAATCAGCTTCAATAGTAGTAGAGATCAACTTGACTTGATCTCTCGGGTTCGTTTCAGTCGAGCTAGGTAGGCTTCCAAATCCTCTCTCCTGTAGTACCTTGCTCATTTGCCCAATTTGTATTTTCAATGTTTTAATTTATGCTCCTTGGTTCCTTATGGCAGCATCCGTTGAAGCTTAGATTTCTTTGATCAAGTTAGAGTTTTCCTCGTGTCTTTTTGCTGATTCTCCCATAAATTTGCTCAAGGTATCTTCCATCGATTGCCTTTGTTCTTGGTATGAAGGATTTGCGTTGTTCCTTTGATAAAATCCTAGAGCTGTTGCTCTATATCCCCCACCTTGAAAAGGTCCACCAAATTGCTTGTAGTAAGCTTCTTCCAGGGTTTTCCCTTCTTCTTTTAGTGGGCAATCTTTGGTGTAATGGGGTCCTTTGCATTGTTCACATCCTACTTGAGCTGCATAAACTTTTTTATTTCACCTTCTTGATCTCTCTTCCTAGATTGTTCAGTTGTGCTTGTATAGCATCCAGTCCGTTAGAAGGTCATACTTCTTACCTCAATATTTCCATTGTGCCCTTTTTAGAGAATTCGTGCCATTTCTTAGATGGCCCTTTTAGCATTAGCAACTGTCTTAGTTGGAACGACACCTCTTGAGTCAAGAATCTGCCATGTTGGAACATCTAACCTATAGTAGAACAAAATTACCTCCTGCATCTCAGTCAAATAGTGTTGAGGACACTTCATAAAGAGTTCTTTAAAGCGCTTTCATGCTTGATAAAGGGTTTCATCTGGTTCTTGCTGAAAGTTTTTGATTTCCTCCATTTTCTTCGCATTCGAGCCAGGGTGGAAATATTTGTTCAAAACTTAATTTAAGATCTTCCTAAGTTTTGGATCAACCAGTTGTGTTTTTGTTTGCGTATCCAATAACTTGGCGGGTATGTAAGGGGGGTTATGGTCTCCAGTTTAAGGATATAGGGAAGACTCAGAGCATTAGTTGATCCACAGTGATGTTAGGAACATGGAATAAGTCAATGATTTTGAGAACTTTCTCAATGTCTTCATTTGCATCCTCATTATCCAAACCGCTAAATGTGTTTTCTCGAAGCTCCTTAAGAAATTGGCCTTTCAGTTCAAAACTATCTTTTTCCTCAATCTTAAGCCTAACAACTCCCGATCCATAGTCCATTCAGGTCTTGCTCATGTATTGCTTCATGGTTTCCGCCATTGCTTCCGCTTCTTCTTCCTCCGAGTATTCTTGGTTAGAAAATAAATTAAAATCACGCGATCTTAATTTGGTTCAGGACATTAGTGACTTGAATTTGTCTCCTAGATGATCTAAATACCTCATTCAGGTTCTTTGTAAGGTGTGGAATAGTTTCTTTGTAGAACCCTTTCATGCACTACCTGTTACTCAAGGATAACAATCATAGGATTAGCAACCTAAGAAAGATATAAATTTTTTTTGCATGAAAACCAAGAAATTCTAGAGTTCTGTCCAGATATCGATATATCGTATCCAAGGAAGTGATTACTTCGTATTTAAATAGTTTGAATGAAAACGCTGTATTGTGACAGAAAGTTGGATAACTCCGTATCCGAAAGGAAGTGGATACGGCCGTATTCAGGCTATCGACCAGAACAGTGTATTAGCAAAATAATTAAATGCGTAAACAATTAAACACACAAATATACAAGCAAACTAAACTAACAAATATACAAAAATATACAGAATATACAAGAATATACACTAACCTAAATTACACTAATCCTAAGGGTTAGATCTAATCTAATGTTAAAAACCAAAAATATCATTAAGAAATCAAGATTAATTTTCACTCTTGGCAAACGGCGCCAAAAACTTGAGTGTCGTTGAGGGTGTATATTTTATTATTCAAGTTTTAATATAATATTTTGCCGACTAACCAAAAACTACACTTTAACGGCAGTGTACCCGACCGGTATAGTTTTTCCTGGAAGTAGGTGTCGAACACTTGAAGCAGGTTAAATCTAATCAATTTAATAAATCTTGGTTATGCTAAATCTAAGTTAATTCTATCATTCTAAACCTATGTCATCTTATCCTAATTCTAACAGTAAAAATGGGGTTCTCAGCCTAGAGAACTGCAAAACGGTTTGATTTCAACTACAAATCAAATTCAAGGCACTACTAAACCCATGCAAGCTAATAAAACAAAAATAAAAAAGAGGTGGGTCGGAGTCAAATTTAAGAAAACTATATTAACCATTATTAATCCGATATAGAAAGTTGATTTGTTTATATAAGTGCAATTTATTCTTCTCTCGAGGAAGGCATATCATACTTACGAACAAAGGCGTCACATCCCTAAGTACCTAGACCATAATTATGTCATAATAAAGCATCCGCATAAAACATCCTTATTTGCTGATTATAATATATCTTAGGGATTAAAGCAATGGTGATCTTGTTAAACCCTAGCTCATAAAGACTTTACCCAGTTACCACTTAATGGTAACTTATACACTAGTAGTCCACTTGTCCAACTATCTAATGGAATCAGAACATTATTTGTTGAATTATCTAGGTTACCTGCTAGTCAACAACACTATCAATAAACTATTGGGCAATATCCAATTACTATTAAGGCCTAAAGCGTATCCTTAGACACAGACTTAGAAGGACCAAATATTTGAGATCCAATGATTCCTAGATGTATAGATTACTATATGGAGGAGCTATCCTAGACACAAGATCTACTTTGTCCGTACACAAATCCATTTAAATATAGGTCGTAAAACAAAAGCGCGTAAACAAGATATAAATTGATAAAACATAAACAACGAAGCTTCAACGATAAATCAAGAAAGCAAGAAAAACGAATACAAACATCAAATCATGCATAATAATGGCTTAATACCCAAAGGTTATTATCCATCAAACGTCATAAAATAATACAGAAAGCAATTATCTTAGCCAAAGGTAAAACTAACCGAGTTTACGAATAATACCAAAAACTGAACGATAGAAGTTATGTTGTTGGTTGAAGTATGTATGTATTCTAAAGGTATATGGAATTACATGTTGTTTCCTATGGAATTGATAACGTTGCTCTACCTCTTCCACTCTTTTTCTCCTCTGAAAATTAACTTTTATGGTTTAGTTACGAGAATATGATTTAGCACACTTAAAACTCATTTCCGTGTTTTGCGTTTTCTATTATAAGGTCTGGAAGGTTGGTTCGATACGGCGTAATCCAAGGATTAGAAACGATGTATTGGGGATTTTCGTGGAGTAGGGAACACGTTTGATATCTTATTTGGGTTGGGTGTAACCAGAATAACACATACTATATCTTTGATACGCGGCGTATTGAGTCTCTCCTGGATATGCGTAATGAGCTTTTAATTCCTTTTGTGGTCTTGGTGAGTGCAGGCACGGATACGTTCGTATCTTCAGTATTGATACGGCGTATGGTTCTTCAGAAAAGTAATCTTAAAATATCTCATTTAAGACTCCAGAATGCGAGCACTATGCTAATAATTCACCAAGTACTCCGTAATTACTAGCAATTCTCCAAATATAAACGATTGAAGTTAACCATTCTTTGCAATAACTTATACAAAATGGGTTAATAACATGGAGATAAATGATGCTATAAAAAATAGACGAGTTATTTGATGTCATCAAACAACCAACCACCGACTCGTAGTAGAAAGCCCATGAAGTAAACTATGTGGCTAGGGTATAACTAGACCATTTCCACACATGGAGATGGTTTTGGTTGCATATGTCTATGTGTAATCAATACCTTCTCCTTTCTTATCTAATATTCTTCCATCTTCTTTCTACATTTCTTCTTATTTTCGTATGCTTAATATGGGTATTGGGTAGCTTATTGTTGTGTTTGAATCTTAGTTATTTAAGATAACAACCTTATCTTTAAACCATGTGTTGTTATTTGAAGAGGACATAAAAGCCATGTTCTGTGTACTTGAACTTGAGCTAGACATCCCTTTAACTTCTGGTTCATACATCTAGAGGTTGTTGTAGAGATTATCCTTGCTTATTGTATCCAAATTAGCTTTATTCCTCTACACAACAGCATGTGTGTTCCACTCAAGTGATAAATGTCTTAATAACTTCTGATTAACATCTTCTTGTGAAATCTTTTCACCCAAAAGCTCCAACTGACTCAAAAGCTTTTGTAGCCAATCAAAAGTTTGATCAAGCATCTATAAGCTTAGAGCAGTGGATTTTTTATATTGTTGCTTTAAGAGATTCCTTTGAGTCTTTTTTGTAGCTTCATTCCCACCAAATCTCTTTTCAACAGCTTCCAGCAACTTCTTAGCATCCTTTATAGAGTTAAACTTTAACTGATGTTCATTGGGAATGCCCATTATTAAAGTGCTTCTAGATTTTACCTTTAATCTTCTCTGAGCCTTTTCTTCAGCAGTAGTAATAGGCATCTCTGTCATAACTCCTTCCACAATTGTTGTTTTTGGCAAGGTTGCACCATTCTCTATGACTTCCCACAGTGCATAGTTTATCATCTGGATGTATTGTTCAATCCTCATCTTCCAGAACTCATACTCACCAGGTTTGAGCATGGGAACTTTGGATGTAGCCACCATATGTGCAGAATCTTGATCCATATCTTTTAGCAAAAGATCTTATGTATAAAAACAGGTTCTTCTTATTCAAAGCTTTTCAACAAGCTCTGATACCACTTGTTGATCCCACTTTAATAGATCGAATTCCTTATGCTTGTTTAAGGTTTAGTTATATTAGATATATCTAACACAACTATAGTAAAAGCTTTGTTTGATTATATTAAAGATTATGCAGAATCTAATCTTTAATATTAAGAAGAATTATCAATGAAACAATAATTCAATGAACATACAATTCAACAAATAAGCTCTAATATTATTAATGATAACAATACGAATACTCTCAAAGTATTAGTGTTACAAAGACCTTAAAGCTATGAATTATATGACTAAGATTGAAAAACGATATCAAACTCTATTCCCTAGGACCTCCTTTTATACACCAAGGAGTCCTACTCGGCTTATAGTACTTTCCTAAGTATATAAAATCTTTTCTATAAATAACTAATACATATCAAGTAAGCAGTACTAACAAACAGTACTAGCTTACACTAGTAGTACTAACTTAATACAAGCAGTATTAACTACTTAGAATATTTTCTTGAGCACTAATAACTTTTCATCAGCATTAACTTCAAGCAGTCTTTGTACTAGCAGTAATAACTTTCACTAGCAGCATTAACTTTTATACCAGCAGTAGTAACTACTTAGTATATTTTCTTTAAAGTTAATGAGCAGCACTAACTTCATCAAAGCAGTATTAACATAAACTTGAGAAACAATAATTCTAATAGCATCAAGAAGACTTTAAATCCCAACATTTTCTTTTTCTCCCTTAGTTATCGAATTAAGCTATCTAATATCTTATTCGATTAGCTTATTTCTAGCTTATTTGTCCTTTTTATCTTATTTTTCCAAAACCTTTTATTTTAGCTTTTTTTAGTCTTATTGAAATAGCTTAATCATTTATATCTACTAGCTTTAGCTTTTCTATTTCAAAATACTTAATATTTTGAAATTAATGTTTTTAGCTTATAGCTTATTCATATTGTTTAACCATTGTTTGAATTGTGATTTGATGGATTCGATTCTACTCATGAGGCGTGGAGCTTAAGGGTTACATAAACTAGCTTATTTTTTAAGTTTAGAGCTTTATTAAGAGTTTACTAGCTTATTAGTGTATAAAGTTCTAAACTTTATCATCTAATAGATAAATAAAGTCTAATAGGGAAATAAACTTGGCATTTTGCCTTGTTTATGAGATCGGGTGGTTTTATATTCGATTTGGTTCATCATTCGGTTCTATCCTCTTTCTCTCTTTAATTCTAGTAGTTTAGATTTATTTGGCTTAAAATGATAATGGACAACTTAAATATTTCATCCGAAATATTCAAGAATCTTTAACTTGTGATCGCGAACGTTAAAGGTCATATCCAAAAATTCATATTCAAGCCTTTTAACAACATAAGTTAAAACGCTCTCCTTTTCGCTTCAACAAAAACATTCTTTTCTCTTCGACGAAAACATTCTATTGGGTTTCTGAAGTTTCTACAACTTAGTGTTGCTACTTATATAAGTTACTACTGCTAGTTCTACTTAGTGCTGCTGGTGAAGAATTCTAAAGATTCAAGAAAATAGACTAAGTAGTTATTACTGTTAGTTATAAATAGTTAGTACTGCCAGTATATATGTTAGTACTGGTAGTAGAGTTAGTACTGTTAGTTATAAATAGTTAGTACTGCCAGTATATATGTTAGTACTGGTAGTAAAGTTAGTACTGTTAGTAGTAAGTTAGTACTGGTAGCATATATAGATAGTACTGCTTAAGTGATATGCATGAGATATATTAGGAATAGATATGCATGATCACTTAACGCGTTTTGTAAGCCCATTAGGGTTTCCTTGGTGTATAAAAGGAACCCTACG
>BQNB010031430.1:18314-53991 GCA_026074375.1 Tanacetum coccineum | reverse complement strand
GATTAAAAAAAACTAGACAAAAAACGGAGGCGATTAAAGCTAAAAACGCGAAGAAAACAAGAACGGGATTCAATCAAAAGTTGCAAAATTAACCCTACGGATGCAAAATTATTTTTCCTAAGAACTATATGACAAAAGAAAATTTTAAAAAAAAGAATTATATTTTTTTGATTTTTATTTTATTTATTATGATTTTTTTAAGTTTCTAATCTAAATAAATTATAAAAAATACTAAACTATTTTATAAAAATCTGAAAAAAATACAGAAAATAGCTTAAACTGCTTATCGAATAAGCAGTTAAAAAGGGAAAATAAGCTAATAAGCAAAACTGGCTATATTACTATATAAATTGAATAATGCAAACTATAAACATAAAAGACCCAAGGGCAGTGTGTAGCGGAGCATGGTGTTAAAATTGTTGGTTGAGGGTGGTAGAGGTCCCGAGTTCGAGCCTAGGCTCACTTGGGGCTTCCCACTTTCCCAACAATTTTTGTTTTTGCAATTTTTTTTACACTTTTATAAAACACACAAAAATAAGCACTTTTAAAACTTGGCTTTTTTATGAAACTCAACAAATAAACTGGAAAAGCCAAATAAGTCAGACAGATTGGCTTTTTAGTCTAAGAACAAAATTTGCAAACTGTTTGGCTTTTTTTTAGAACAAAAAAGCAAAGGCAAATCACAAATAAGCAAATATAAGTCCTACCTTACACCTAATGAGCAAACACAAACAGAAATAAGCAAATATAAACAAACCAATAAGCCAGGACAGCCAAATAAGCTATAAGCCAAATGGGTTTGGGCTGCAGGCCCAAACAGGCTCTTGGGGGACTTTTAGGGCTTATTTTTAAGCCCTAAGAGTGGGACCCAATGGCTGAGCTTATAGGGGCTTAAAGCACACCCTATAAGCTAGCCAAAAATGCTAAAAAGAAAGAATTTGGTAAGCCTTATGACAGCTTAAAGGAGCTGTCAAAAAGGGCTTAAGCACCAGGGGAGATTTGAAAGGAAAAAGGGGACAAAAAGATAGCTTAAAAATAAGCCACCAAATAAACTTTAAAATGAAAAATAAGCTGAAACAGATAGACACAAGCTCCTAATGAGCTTGTGCACCAATTTTCAAAAGCTAAAAACTAATTTAAGTGACTCAAATTTGAAATTGAAAAAGTGACAGATTTGACTATGAAAATTTAACAAGAAATACTTGACAGATTTTTGCTTGGACAATTGGAAAACCAAAGGACTTTAGTACTGCATTTTAAACCTATAATTGTCACCAAAACAAGTCTCAAAAACAAGATTAAAAAGCCTTAACCCAATAAGCTCTTGCAAACTATTTTTTACCACAGTTTGTAAGAGTTTAATAGAAAAACTTGAAAAATCACCATTAGACTTAAAAAAACTTTTGAAATTAGCTTAAAATTAACTTAATAAGGCTGGCCAAAGTTAGCCAACTGACCCAAAAGGTTTTTAACCTGAACTGACCCACTTTGGGTCCTTAACCCAAACACCCCTTTAAGTTTCAAAAAGGGAATTTAAAAGGCAAATAAGCTGAATTAGCTGAAGATTCTTGAAGAAAATTAACTAAAAAGCAATAAGAAGCATAAATGAACAGCAAATAAGCACTTAAATAAGCTAAAGTAAGATAAGCATAAAATAAGCTAAATATTGAAATTTAAGAGGTAAAAAGAAGAGTACCTTGGTCCTAGCTTAACAAGGACCTCTTAAGCCCTTAAAGGCTTAAATCTACGAGCACAGCGTTTAAGTATAAGCTAGTAAATAAGCCAATAAACCCATCCAATTCTGGCTTATCATCCAAGTGGCTTATTTTTGATTCTTTTTTCAAACAAATGTTTATGAAACTTTAGACTATGGAAAGTTTAAGTCTCATACGCTTAAATAGGCTTCTATAAGAGCTTATAGGAGCTTATGGAGTGAATTTGAAGAATCAAGAGAGAATTTGGATTTTAAATAACTTTTGTATTAACTTGAAAAAGAGAGTACACTAGCTGAAATTTAAAGACAGTAAATAAGCTTAAAAATACATTGAAAATTAAAAAGAAAACTAAGATGGGATCCCAAACTAAGCTAATACATGTCCTATTTATACAAAAACGAATTCAAAAGGTTTTTAACCTGAACTGACCCACTTTGGGTCCTTAACCCAAACACCCCTTTAAGTTTCAAAAAGGGAATTTAAAAGGCAAATAAGCTGAATTAGCTGAAGATTCTTGAAGAAAATTAACTAAAAAGCAATAAGAAGCATAAATGAACAGCAAATAAGCACTTAAATAAGCTAAAGTAAGATAAGCATAAAATAAGCTAAATATTGAAATTTAAGAGGTAAAAAGAAGAGTACCTTGGTCCTAGCTTAACAAGGACCTCTTAAGCCCTTAAAGGCTTAAATCTACGAGCTCTAGCTTAAGTATAAGCTAGTAAATAAGCCAATAAACCCATCCAATTCTGGCTTATCATCCAAGTGGCTTATTTTTGATTCTTTTTTCAAACAAATGTTTATGAAACTTTAGACTATGGAAAGTTTAAGTCTCATACGCTTAAATAGGCTTCTATAAGAGCTTATAGGAGCTTATGGAGTGAATTTGAAGAATCAAGAGAGAATTTGGATTTTAAATAACTTTTGTATTAACTTGAAAAATAGATTACACTAGCTGAAATTTAAAGACAGTAATTAAGCTTAAAAATACATTGAAAATTAAAAAGAAAACTAAGATGGGATCCCAAACTAAGCTAATACATGTCCTATTTATACAAAAATGAATTAAGCCTTGGTCTTTGGGTCTTTCTCCTTGGGTTTTCTTCCTGTGTTTCTTTGTAGAGACAAGAACCATAATGTGTTTGTTGTGTGAGAGCATTTACAAACCCAATCTCAGCCCTTAAATCTTCTTGTGCTTCTTTTTAGTCATCACAGCCATTGGATTGGTGTCCTTGGTAGTTGTGGGATTGCCAACTTGGCAATGGGTTTAGTGGAGGGGGAATGAAGGGATTATCCAAGGTTTAATTTAGGTTGCGGGGTAAAAAGGTGATGGTTAACCCGTGAGTGGTTTGGGGGGAAAATGGGCTGGAAAACTTGTTATAAACAGGTTTGGGGTGACAGGGTAAAGGTTTTGGGTGTTTGGCAACTTAGGTCCCCCAAGTTGTATAGGGGTGTTGCATCCATGGTCCTTGTGGTTAAATGAGTTTGAGGGTTTGGCAAGAAAGCCCCCTCAACTCATATAGGGTTTTTGCAAAGTCAGTCCCTGGTTAATACAACTTTGGGGCTTTGGCAGAAATGCCCCCTCAATGTTGTATTTTCAATATAATGCAAATTCAGCCCTTGTCCTCTTTCTCTTTGTAATGTAACTTTGGGAATTGGCAAATTTTGTCCCTCAAGTTATATTTCTTCTGATTTTGACTTCCTCTTGACTTTGACTTTGTCGGGGTTGACTTTGACTTTGTCAGGGTTGACTTTGACTGTTTGACTTTTCTGTTGACTTTTTGACTTGATTGACTTTTTGGCTTCGATTTGGCTTTGTCTTTTCACACTTTTCCATTCCGTGCCCAGTTTTGTCGTTTTTGGCTTTGTTTTTCGTCCTTTTCTGAATATCCGTTTCCTGCACAACACAAATGTAAAACAAACATATATTGAGAGTTTTTTGTCTGTTTTTGGTCATTTAAGTCCGTTTTTTATGGAAAAAGGTATGTGTAATTAAGCACATACCAAAAATCCCCCATACTAAGGTATTGCCGTGTCCTCACGCAATGTTATGAAGTAAACATTTACGAAAACTAAGAATCTTGATCCCCCTCGACTAATAACCTCCTTGGGGTGGAGGAAATAGCATCAATAATAGTCGGTAATCAAAAGAGATGAATGTAGAGTAGGTGATGAAGACATGACTGTAACTACCAATAATGAAAAACATAGTTATTTAAATAGTTAGTATATTAGTTATTATTTTAATACCTATTCGGGAAAAGTAGTGGCATTTGCAAAGAAGACCATTTGTTTTTTTCTCTCTTGAAGTAATTCTTTCATTTTTGTTTCTTTATCTTTTTACTAGTGTTTTTTTTACGTTTCGTCTGTTTTTTTACGTTATGGTCAGTTAATAAACTATATTCGTCAGTTTATTTTACGTTTATCGTCAATTTTTATACGTTTTCGTCATTTTACGTTTTCGACAGTTTTTTACGTTTTCGTCAGTTATTTTACGTTTTTGTTAGTTTTATTTTATGTTTTCTTTAGTTTTTTTTAGGTTTACGTCAGTTTTTTTACGATTGCGTCAATTTTTTTACATTTGCGTCAGTTTTTTACGTTTTCGTCTGTTTTTTACGTTTTCGTCAGTTATTTTACGTTTTCGTCTGTTTTTTTACGTTATCGTCAGTTTTTTTACGTTTTCGTCAGTATTTTTACGTTTTCGTTAGTTTTTTACATTTTCGTCAGTTATTTTACGTTTTTGTCATTTTTTTACGTTTTCTTTAGCTTTTTCATGTTTACGTCAGTGTTTTTTACGTTTGCGTTAGTTTTTTTTACGTTTGCGTCAGTTTTTTACGTTTTCATCTAATTTTTTTACGTTTTCGTATGTTTTTTACGTTTACGTCAGTTTTTTACGTTTGCGTCAGTTTTTTACGTTTAGAACAAAAATGAAAGAAGTACTTAATTAGAACAAAAACAAACGGTCTTTTTCATGCAGATGAAGACTTTAGATGTACCTCTTCTTCTGCAGACATGATTTGTAGATGAAGAGGTAAAACCTCTAAAAAAACAAACAAAACCTTAATTTGATGTTATCTTCAAAGTTTTTCACCACCTCCAATATCTTTTTTTTACATTGGTTGTAGAAATGTCACTATATAAAATAATCCAAACTTTTGTTCTTGTTGCATAGGTTATAGCGGAGACAAGAATATACATTGTGTTTTTGTGTCTTTCAAGGTTTGTGGTTATACTAAAACGAGATCAAGTACATTACACCATACATATATAAACTTACCATAATAAAATAAATTTAGACCTAACAGTAATTGGCGTCACCGAGTCTTGGACCACCTTGACCGCGTTCGTCCTTATTACACCACCTAGCTTTGATGCGTCTTGAATCAAAGTAATACAAGACTCGGTCGACTTCACGATCAAGTTTTGAGTTTGTTTGATTCTGATAAGGTATATATATGTTTAAGTAGAGTATATTTTGGTTGTGAAGTTGACGCTCATGTAGTAGCGTTAATCGCATCATGAAACTCCCTTATTACACTTACTCTTATATTCTTGATGATTATTGTTAAACTTTCGCTTTAATTAATACTAGACCCCATTGTGTCTATTGTCAATAAAACTTGATAATGAAATATATTTGTTTTTTCATGAGAGAGTATTTGTGTGATTAATATAAAATTAGTTTCTAGCTTATCATTTAAATTAATATAATTGGATATACATAGTGGTGGAAGGCAAGCGGGCAACAAGCTGCGTCGCTAGCCTTTTTTTGGATTGCAAAGCCAATACGTTTAAAAACCACATCCGTGAATCTATGTGTCATAACATTGTTGTGCATAACCCGTTGAACACGACTGAGTAGCTTCATCGCCTCCGGTGCAAGAAAACCAAAAGTATAAGGAAAAAGCAATTGAAAAATGGGTATAGAAGAATATCAAAAGAGAGGAAAAAGTAAGGTATAAGGAAAAGCTATAAACTCAACAAACCCATCATTCATGTTCACATGTTTTATCCTCCGAGTCACCAATCGGTCGTCATTATGATAAAATCAAAATGTCCGTTATATATTTTCATGAATTAATGTTGTGCTAAAAGCAGTAGTTGGTCAACAAACTGTGCAAACTCAGGTGTGTCACTAAGGTATCTTTGGGTATGTAGTTCCACCCACCAACCTAGGAGGTATGGGTTCAAGCCTCTCAGGGAGGCAATGTGTGAAATAAATCTGAATACTGAAAAAATGCCGCGTTTCTAAAAAAAAGCCAGTAGTTGGCTAGCGAAGTGCAGGTTGCGAAAGTTTATAAAATAACTAAATATCATGATAAAGATATATTGGCATCTAGCTTTAGTCTTTTTATGAGTTTTTCATTACTCTGAGCCACTTGAAGTAAATTGTTTAACAATATTAACATAATTTTCAGTATCATTAACATTTTGATATTAAAAGCAAATTTTGAAGCCCGAAAATAAAGTAAATTGCAAAAATGGTCCTTGTTGTTTGGCCAAATTGCAGATTTGGTCTGTCAAATTTCAAAATTGCAAAAAACGTTCTTATTTTCAAGGTTTGGTTCCACTTTTGGTCTTCGGTCGACTTGAAATGACTAAAATACCCCTCTACAATTTGGCCAAACCACAAGGACCATTTTTACAACAATAAAAAATATTTAAAATTTTAAAAAAAATCTGTAAGAATTTTTTTTAATTCGGTTTCAGTTTACAAGCAATAATAAAAAAAAAATTATTTTTTTATTTCGTTTGAAGTTTAAGAGCAATAATTAAAAAAAATTTAAATTTTTTTTTTTATTTCGATTTCAGTTTACGAGGAATAATAAAAAAAATTAAAAATTTTAATTTTTTTATTTCGGTTTTAGTTTACAAGCAATAAAATAATTAAAAAATTATTAATTTTTTTTATTTCGGTTTCAGTTTACGAGCAATAATAAAAAAATATTTTGAAAATTTTTTTTTAATTTTTTTATGTAGGTTTCAGTTTACGAGCAATAATAAAAAAAATTAAAAATTAAATTATTGTTTATTTCGGTTTCAGTTTACGGGCAATAATAAAAAAATTAAATTTTTATAAATTTTTAATGTTGCTCGTCAACTGAAACCGAAATAATTTTATTATTGCTCGTAAACTGAAGCCGAAATATTTTTTTTTAATTCTTATTATTGCTCGTCAATTGAAACCGAAATAAAAAAAAATTTAAAATTTTTAAATTTTTTTATTATTGCTCATAAACTGAAACCGAAATTAAAAAAAAAATTAAAATTTTTAATTTTTTTTTAATTATTGCTCGTAAACTGAAACCCAAATAAAAAAAATGTTTTTTTTTATTATTGCTCGTAAACTGAAACCGAAATAAAAAAAAATTAAAAAAAAAATTCTTACAGATTTTTTTTAATTTTTTTAAAAAACATTTTTATTATTGCAAAAATGGCCCTTATGGTTTGGCCAATTTGCAGAGGGTATTTTTGTCATTTGCAGAGGGTATTTTAGTCATTTCAACCCGACCATATTTGAATTCTGGTTACTCGGGTTCGGGTCACTGCCTAGCTCCACCTACGCGTAGGGGTGTTAGTCGGGTTGGGTCAATCGGGTCGGGTCAAAGTCAGGTCAATACTAAAAATTCCATACCCGAACCCGACCCAACTTGAATTCGGGTTACTCGAGTTCGGGTCAATTTGGGTCGGGTCAATTCCATACCCGAACCCGACCCAACACTGTTGATAAGTAATTGGTTTGACAAATCTAGCGGTGAGTCTGCGTGAACCATGTGATTTAAACTATATGTTTGTGGTGGCAGCCAAGAAGGTGGATCTGACGGATGTGGGTATTGTTGGCGGTCTGTGAGCTGGAACCGAAGAAAAGGACAAAGGACAACCAAATTCACTGTATATGGGTAGAGTGATGGATTCTGGCTCGGTAAATCAACTGGTTATTCAACTTCAGCAACAGCAGACATGGATGATTTTTTCTCTAGCCATAGCTTCCAAAAGTAAAATTTTCATCGGTTCACATACGTTTATGCAATTACTTTAAATATATATATGATTACGAGTGTGAGAGATGATTTGGTGTGAGTGTTAAAATGTCTACTAAGCTGAACAAGTATCTATAGCCTGGTAGCGATTCATGAGACTTTTTTTAGGCGTTTTACTATGGGTGATGCTGTGTTCATATGACGGCCATTTCTGTATTCGAAGAAATTATACTCCGATATTGTAACCTGTGTACTTTCAATATACTCGGTTCATTTCTGGGGATATAATAGAGGTGGTAAAACTGATGGGTCAGGCGAGTTGGACCATCCCATCATCTTTCTTTTTTTTTCTTTCAACATTAAACTGGAGCTGCACAGAATACCATCTCCAAAAGACACAGAGTTAGTTGTATATGTAACTAAAAATATAACTATTTCACGACATAACTATTTCACGATAGCTAATCCATGCAGCCTTGTCATTAAGATAACTTATAGTGAAAACCAGTTAGACTCATTTTTGTGAATTATTATTATGCATGTAACTAAAAATATAAAAAGCATGCATGTTTGGAGGATCACTACCTCAGAAAAAGTTCAGCTTTGATGATGCAATACATATTCATATATGTAAACAAAGTTCATTTATTGAAGGCAATCAAACAGATTTCACAAAGTACCAAAACCAGTCACTGAAATACAAATCTGGAACAAAAACATTGAAAGCAACGAACACGGATCTGAATTCTAATACCTAATAACAAGATAGTAAACGCTGGCAACTTCTTTTCAAATTTGTTTTTCTCAACGGGGAGGAATTTGTGCCAATGCCATGGATTGAAAACAGCTTATTGGGATGCATAAATATATTCAGGTCGCATCCATTATCCGGACAAACAATGCTGGTTTTATGTAGAACGCCACTTTTGAGATTGTAAATGAAGAACTTACACCCAATGCCTAGGTTTCTTATTAACATATCCCCGTCTCTATTCCAACACCCTAAAACCTCCATGCAGCCATCAGGAACAATTGTATTTTCAAGCCGACAGTATGGTACCCATTCTTTCTGCTTCAATACCCAAATTTCCATGGTCCTAACACACACAAATCCAACTTCACCATTTAGTTCAACCAAGTGATCGTTAATACAGCTATTGTGATCTCTCCATATATCGCACATTCTTTTGGGTGGATCAATCAGCCCAAATTCTTCTTTTTCTACATCAAACCGTATTACAGGTCTTCCACCATCTTCGGTCATGATGTCAATATGACTAACCAACCAATGCAAACAACCATTAGCAAATACGGCTCCATCCGTTATATGATAAGGCGGGACTTGGGGTATTTCCCGCCATGAGTTTGTGCCAATTTCATGCACCATTGTGCATAGATTTTTCCTTACCATATCATGGTCCTTTGATGGTACTGCGCCATGATCTTTAAGCAAAACACACACCATCTTCAAAGTGTTGGTGGAAGCATCAAAGCCAAGCCCACATGACTCTCGGAACATGGAACTATCAAAACGCATAGGAAGAGGTGGAACCTCGTAACGTTCTTTCTTTAGAGGATGGACAACAACCAACAAGGTTACTGCATTACCTTCGTCTTGTGACAAACACATCAGCCCATTACATGACCCTCGGACGTGAATTCGCACTTCTAAAGATTTCTTCAGAGGTTTCTTGCGCAAAAACTCCAAAAACGGGTACTCTTTCGGCTCCAAGACATAAGTAAGAGGAGTTCCAGTTTCAGTTTGTTTGGATTCAATAACATGGAAACATAAGCTGCGGAATTTTCTATCTTGAAAAAGGCGAGTATGGTATAGGATAGGTGTAGGTTCTTCTATGACTCGTTTATCGTGAACGGTCGTAAGGTAACGATCATTACACAACGAGAACGAGCCAAACATTTAACTGGTATTCTTGAAAAGATGTCGAACATAACGTTTGAAGGTAATCTATCCATGATCGATCTTTAGGTTAAAACATTATTATGATTGTTGTGGTGATACTTATATAGTTAACGAAAACCTATATACTATATTGGATATATTTTATAAGGCCCGAGCCCATTTGGTTCTGGTCCAATAGGGTTGTTTCGATGAAACCCAACTGGACTCGAACGTACCCACGATAAACCCGAACCCACAAAGGGCTTAGGCCTTTTAACCTATTGCTTAATATATATTGGGTTTATGTTGAAACATTAACAGTCAAACATTTAATATTTTGATGTCGGGTAGACTTTTGCAATGGTAAAAACACATTTACATAAATCTTATGATTAACATATCGGATCATGAATCTTACTGTTTTATGCAATTCAACTCGCGTATACATACAACTATAACATGTAAAGCAGCCCCGACTTCTTTCTGCACATTCAAATGTCAACAAACTCAGTTTTGGCCTTAACAGTTGTATGCAAACACTACAACAAAAAGGAGAACAGGTGACGGTATTTTCCCCGGCGACATTTGTCGCCGGGGAATAGGCGCTAAACGACAAAAATGGATCCTACGTGGCACAAATTCTCGTAGACTTTTTAGTCAAAGAATTCGGAGGTTTTCCCCGGCGACATGTCGCCGGGGAAAATGTCGTTAAATTTTGACCAAATATTTCAACGTAAAACGTAGCGGGAATTTTTCCCGCTTACTTTTCCCCGGCGACATGTCGCCGGGGATTCACTTGTTAATTTAAAAAAAATAATTAGTGTTAATAACGTTAGTGGTGACGTGGACACATGTTTCCCCAGCGACATGTCGCTGGGGATACCACGTTGACTTTGTTGACCGTATTAACGATATTGGTTAATAGTGTCAATTGGTTAACAAAGTTTCCCCAGCGACATGTCGCTGGGGATAAGTGAATTGGGCTTCTGGTTTGGTTTGGGCTTAATATTACGAAATTGGGCTTCTGGTTTTTTGGACATTTCCCCGGCGACATGTCGCCGGGGATAGCGTTTGACTTTGTTGACTTTTAATTTAACTACGTTTTTTAGGTTCGTTTCGGTCCGATATTCCGTATATTTTAACAAAAAATATAGATACGTTTTTAAGGTGTGTTCATGTTTGTACCATTGGCATGTCGAGGTGATATCGTTATACATAAACACATTCATATCATAAAAGTTTAAACAAAGTCTTCACATACAATAAAAAACATACGAATTACATTGCAAATGACAAACTACTCGAAATCATACGAATTACATTGCACATGAAAAACTACTCCAAATCAAGTTTTTCCATTTCATTAAGAACTTCGTGAAGTAGTGCAGCCGAATTAACTGTGTGTTGTTCCGGATGCATATGCATATCCATTGTTGCCTTGAGTACACTTATCTTCCCACGCAAGTGCTTGCAGTTTGAGCACTCTGCATTTCTTGAAGATCCTGGAGAATAGTTTGGAGGTGTTGAAGGTCCTGAAGAATAGCTTGGAGGTGTTGAAGGTCCTGCAGATGGAGCTCCAGGAGAACTCATCAATTGACGAAGTCGGGTCTCTTTCCATAAAAAAATCCACATCCAAAATGTTTCGGAGGCTGTTAAATAGTAAAGAAATCAATTCTTTTAACAACTAACCAGAATATTTATATATTACACAAATAAAAAACATGTGATTGTTCACCTTTGATTTTGGACATGCATAGTATAGTTTACCGTAACTCTCAGGTTTATACGATTGTCGGAGAACTACATCTCCTTCTGCACAACTACACGCAAAAGCTTCATGTGGCACCATCTTCACCATTTTTTTGTGGTTGTGATGGTAAGAGTGTGTGATATGTTTGTGGTTGTGATAGTATCTGCTTTTATGGAATAAAAGAGTTTTTGGCGGGAGTATTTGGCGGGAGTTTTTGGACATCTAATGTGTAACGATAGCAGAGAATCATCGCGAAGAGGAAGATCAAGAAGGAAATAACTCACCGGAGATTGAGACACTTACTTATCATGTTCTAGCTACTTATGGGTGATTTCTAAGTAGTTTTGCTACCTTTGTTATGACTATCATCGTTATAATTGAGCCGATGAACATCTAATGTGTAACGATAGCATATCGACTCATCCGTTAAACATCTAATGTACAACGATAGCATATCGACTCATCCGTTGAACATCTGATGTACAACGATAGCATATCGACTCATCCGTTGAACATCTAATGTACAACGATAGCATATCGACTCATCCGTTGAACATCTAATGTACAACGATAGCATATCGACTCATCCGTTGGACATCTAATGTGTAACGATAGCAGAGAATCATCGCGAAGAGGAAGATCAAGAAGGAAATAACTCACCGGAGATTGAGACACTTACTTATCATGTTCTAGCTACTTATGGGTGATTTCTAAGTAGTTTTGCTACCTTTGTTATGACTATCATCGTTATAATTGAGCCGTTAAATATCTAATGTACAACGATAGCATATCGACTCATCCGTTGAACATCTGATGTACAACGATAGCATATCGACTCATCCGTTGGACATCTAATGTGTAACGATAGCAGAGAATCATCGCGAAGAGGAAGATCAAGAAGGAAATAACTCACCGGAGATTGAGACACTTACTTATCATGTTCTAGCTACTTATGGGTGATTTCTAAGTAGTTTTGCTACCGATTATATATTTTATAAAAAATAATTGTAAATAATAATTATATATTTTATAAAAAATAATTTTAAATATTAATTATATACGAACCGACCGGAACGAACCGAGAAACCAGACCGACCCAGCCGAAACGAACCGATTATATATTTTATAAAAAATAATTGTAAATAATAATTATATATTTTATAAAAAATAATTTTAAATAATAATTATATACGAACCGACCGGAACGAACCGAGAAACCGGACCGACCCAGCCGAAACGAACCGATTATATATTTTATAAAAAATAATTGTAAATAATAATTATATATTTTATAAAAAATAATTATATACGAGCCGAAACGAACCGATTATATATTTTAATACGAACCGATTAAATAATTTATAAAAAATAATTGTATAATAATAAATTATAATCAAATTGTGTAAAAAATAATTTTAAATAATAATATATAACGAACCAGACCCGAACGAATCAGAGAGAACGGACCGACCCAGAACCGAAACGAAACGATTATATATTTTATAAAAATACTTGTAATAATATTTATATATTTTTTTATAAAAATAATTTTAAATCTAATTATATTCGAACCGCCGAACGAACCGAGAAACCAGACTGACCAGACGAACGCAACCGATTTATATTTTATAAAAAATGAATTGTAAATAATAATTATATATTTTATAAAAAATAATTTAAATAATCATTATAATACGAACCGACCGGAAACAACCGAGGAAACCGTACCGACCCAGCGAAACGAATCGACTATATATTTTATAAAAAAAAATATAGTTTTTGATATATTAATAAAACTTATAAGTTTTAAATAATATCTTTTTTTAAATTTTAAATAATATACCTTTTAGTAAAAAATATAGTTTTTGATATATTAATAAAACCTTTTATAATTTTTTAATAAAACTTTCCCCGGCGACATGTCGCCGGGGAAACCTTTTTTATTTTTTGCAAAAAGCCCTTCCAATAATTTCGTTAGGCGTCATTTCCCGCTAAAACGACAAAGGTAGTAGTATTCCCGGCGACATGTCCCGGGGAATGTCTTCGGGATACATCTGATACCCAAAGCAGATCTGAGTTAACAGCAGCGACCTACAAAACGTAAAGACTAAAAAAAAAACAACTATTGCGATTTAACAGCATCACACCAAAGAACCCACCAACCACCACCACCACACACCACATTACCCACCACCACACACCACCGCTACTCACACGTGGACACTAGCACATAAACCCCCAAACCCGCCACCAGAACCTCCTCCTCCTCCTCAAAACCATAATTCTTTTCTAAAACCATCTAAATGATATTTCTTCTACTTCTTTTTCGTAACCCAAATAAATTGATGGTGGTGACCTCTTGTCACAGTAGCCGAGTCCAGTAGGTGTTGTAATTTTCGTTTTTAATTTTTTAATTAGATAAGGTTTGGTATACTATATTGTTAAATGTGTTAATACTTTATTTGTTGCAGTTGGTAGCCGAGTCCACCAACCGCGCCAACCGAGTCCCAGCCGAGCCCTACAACGAGCTGAATACACCGAATGTATGTTATAATTTTTATTTCTCCTTTTGGTATCCCGGGGACATGTCGCCGGGGAATGTTTATTGTTTAAATTTTGTTAGTTTATAGTTATTATTAGGTGAATTGCGTTAAAATTATGTATGTTTATAGTTTGACATGTCTCCGGGGTGGTTATTAATACAATAAGCTCAATCAATGCGAAATAAGTTGAAATAAGCTATAAGCTGTTTAAGAACAACTTATTTTAAAAAGCTGTTTAAAAACAGCTTATTTGATTTAAATGTATGTTTTTATATGATATAAATGGATATGCGTTTGGTATTTATTTTATTGAACCCTTTAGGAATGTTTTAGGATTTAGTGATTAAATTCGGAAAATCTCCGTCTGAATTATACTTATACCTATAAAAACCCCCGTCCGAAATTAATTATTTAGAAATTAATTTCGGAAAGTCCCCTGTTTGGACTTTGCTTTTTGAATGTTAAGTCATCATTTAGGATATGAAATGCATATAATTGTTTACTATTTGAGATATTCGACACGTGTTTCCCCTTTACCCTCCTACGAAATGTCATTTAAAAAAACACATATTGGGGAGTTAAGGGGAAAAGCTGCCCGGAATTTTATATAAATAGTAAATCGTTATTACGCATTCATATAATGAGACGAATCATTCAAAGAGTGGGTTAGGATGTCCCCCCCGCTCTTCCATAGTTGCACTCATGAACAAAACATGCTCGTATTCCTCGGTTGAATGTGTTTAATTAAGTTGCATATAATAACTAAATGTATCGATAAAACGCAGTTATGGTAATCGATGATAAGAGTTGGACACTTCTAGAGCGTCATGAACGAGCATTTTATATCGGTCTTGAAAAATTTGTCGATCATTGCAAGCCGTTAGTGAATAGTGCCGGGAAAATAAGATGTCCATGCAAGTCTTGTCGAACAATATTGTGGGTATCCATCAAACACCTTTCAGACCACATTATGAGACATGGGTTTGACCTAGGTTATAAAACATGGGTTCACCACGGTGAACCGGATCTTCCTCCGCCACCGCCAGTAATAGATAACACAAGACAACCTCAGATGAGTGACATGACAGCGTTACTTAATGATCTTAGCTATATTCCTCCGAATAATGAACACAATGAGCCAACTCAAGGAGATATTGGTGAGACAAGTAACGAACCGAATCAAGCTACACGTAACGAGTTTGAAAAGTTATATGACAATGCCAACGAGGAGCTGCACCCCCGTTGTGACTATGTGACTCGATTAGACTTTATGGCAAAGTTTACCTATTTTAAGGTTAAAGGTAAATTGATTATTCTATATTCCCAATGAAAGTTAGAGTTTTTTCAAAATGAATTTCCCATCATAAAGGATTACAAGCTCCTAACCGTCCATGACTATGCATATAAAAGACGTTGCTTCAGGCCAGAAGTTCAATATGAGAGCGATGGTTTTATGGACCATCAATGATTTTCCTGCTCGAAGTAGTTTGTCTGGGTGGAGTGGGCAAGGTTACAAGGCATGCCTACATGTAATAAAGACACTCCATCTGTTCGTATGTTAAGCAAAACAGCTTATGTTGGCCACAGAAGATTCTTAAAGAAGCCTCATAAATGGAGGAGTTCACGTGAATTCAATGGCCAAACCGATAACAGAGATCCTCCTAAAGAATTTGGCCAGGATGAAATCCTGGCTCAGCTTGATAGATTGCCAACGCGTCTGACGGGTAAACATCCGAGTTATGGGGGTGTGAAGATAAAACGCAATGTTCTTGTCGAGCTTAACTGGACTAAATGGTCTATTTTTTACTAGCTTGCGTATTGGTCTTTTCTTACACTAAGACACAATTTAGACATCATGCATATCGAAAAAAATGTGTTGGAGGCCATCTTGAACACTTTGTTAATGAATGACAAATCTAAAGACACCGCCAAGGCAAGACAAGACTTGCAAAGGTTGGGCATTCGAAGTGGCTTGTGGCTCGGCCAAACCAAAAACGGGAAGTGCTTGAAGCCTCAGACTGCGTATTCATTCACACCAGAGAACCAAAAAAAGTATTGTCAGTTCATCAAAGGAGTTAAAAAACTAACCAATGGGTTCGGATCAGCTTCAAGCACAAAGTGACCGATAATGATACCAATATAACGGGCCTGAAGTCTCATGACTGTCATATAATGATGCAACGTTTACTTCTTTACGGACTTTAAAATTACTTGCCCGATAAGATTGCAAAACCAATAATCGAGCTATGTTCCTTGTTTAAGAAAATCTGCTCTACAACTTTGATAGAGGATGACATGTTGAAAGCTCAGATCAAGGTGGTTGATATTCTGTGCGATCTTGAAGCTCATAATATCCTCCTGCTCTCTTGCATTATGATTCACCTTGGTAATTCCATTTACCTCACGAGTGCTCTTGAAGGCGGGCCAATTCGCCACACGGTATGTTTCCATTTGAAAGATACATGAAGAAGCTAAAAGGTTATGTACGAAATAAAGCTAAGCCGGAAGGTTCAATTGGCGGAGGGTTTATGTTGTCAATGAAGCATTGACTTTCATTCACATTATTTCAGAATGTTACCATCACGACAAAAAAAAAAATTCTCACCGACATAATGTGGAATCCCCCTCCCCCAACTTGTAGTTTCCGGGTGTTTCTGAATCGGTATGTAAATCGATTGGTTTTACAGTCGTTATTCGGTTTTGTGCCCAAAGTTGAAGAAAGTGAAATGGTATGTACTATACAACATTCCTGCGATCGACACGTACCGTCCCCATTCAAGAGGTACGCGCGTTTTTTATATTGAACTTCTTTTTTCTTAACTTATCATTTTCCGACGACTTATTCTAATGAATAAAAAATTAGTCTATATTAAACACCATAACGTTTTTTTTCAGTTTATTTCCTAACAAAGACAATGAAAGAAGAATTCCCCCATTGGTTTAGGTCACAGTAAACTTACTTATTTTGTGTATTAACTGTAAAAATTACAATCTCATATTTGTGTTTTCTATCTAATGTGTTATGATTATGTATGCCTTTGATGTCACACCATATTTGTAATACTTCTACCCTTTTGGGTCGGGGCGTTACATATTCGCTTTGGCTTGTGGACCAACACCGACTCCAATCTTAGTCAACTCTTGCGTAGTCAACGGTGTGAGGTTTATCATGCACAGCCGCGATGAACGTCGCACAACTCAAAACAGCGGCATTTGTTCGCCTGGTGGGAATGACGGAGAAATGTACTATGGTCAACTTCAAGAAATCCTCGAGTTTTCGTATTTGTCGTTCAAAGTTGTGTTGTTCCGAGTTAAGTGGTTTGACACTAGAAACGAAGGACGTAAAGTCCAACGTCTTGTCCTTAGAAACAACATGACACAAATCTTGACAAAAGATGAGGCGTTTAAAGATGATCAATACATTCTCGCAACACAAGTCAAACAATGCTTCTACCTTGAAGATATGGCCAGACGACCACCCCACTGGAAGGTCGTCGAGCATGTGAATCATAAAAAGTTTTCGGACGGGGGTGTCATCGTGGTAGAGGAAGATCCTGATGTTATACATTTTGACAACTCATCTGATCTCCCACTTTCTACTAGTTTGAATGACTTGAATAATGCGACCTTGCATATAGATGGTCAATCAACGGAGGTTGACGCACCGCCAGATATCATTGATCTTGACGAAGACGATGATATTATTGATGATGAAGATGCCCTTCCTCATGATTTAGCAGATTCTGATGATGAAGACCTCGTCAATGTTGAGGATGATGATGGTGTAGAAGTTGTTTATTCTAGTGAAGAAGAAGATTGATCTTGAGTTGTAACTTGCAAAAGACACTTATATATTTGAATGAATGAATGAAATTGTTGTGGATTGTTTAAATGTGTTTATTTATTTGGATATGTATGTATTTAGATGTGTGCATGCTTATATTATTTTGTTTATGAATTTCTATATGTTATGTTTAAATGTGTATATTTATTTGGATATGTATATATTTAGATTTGTGCATGCTTATATTATTTTGTTCATGAATTTCTATATGTTATGCTAATTGTACTTGTACAGATGTCAGCAGATGTTGCCTGGTCCCACGACGGTGACTGTGGCGGTGAGGATCGTCCCCCTCCACACCATGTACCCAGCCGTTGCATGGGTTGCTTTGCTAACCGAGGTAAGAATTTCTGGATTATTGTAATACAAGCATAAATTTGATACATATATTGAACTTGCTTGCCTTGAATTTTTATGACTTTATCACTCACTTGATTTTGTAGGCAAAGGCAAACGAAGTCCCAATTTGGGCGGCAGGGCAGCGGGCAGACTGAATACCCGCGACAAGACCCAGTACCTCTCCTTAAAGGAAATCACAGATAAAAAAGGCCCCGTCCCGATATGCTTTGAGCTGCGTGACAAACAAACCCTTATGCCTCTCGGTGACCATGCAGCTCATTGGTCTAGCTACATCGGGGAGGTCATTAGGGGTGTGCCTTTGTACTACCCTTCATGGCTGAAGGTCCCGAAGGAGCGAAAGGCGGCGCTAATTACAGATATTGGGGTCAGTCCCCCGACTGGACAGAGATCAACGCCGGCATCTAGCAGCACTTGCAAAAAGCGTACAATACTAACAAGGCTGCTTTCAAGGCCCAACATTGGGTTATAGACCCCAGGAACATTGCCCGAGCCGCTCAAAATCGGCAAAACCGGGCAAAGAGCACGGTCATATCTCGACAGGGATCCCGGTCGCTTGCTCGCCTTCGAGATGAGATGGTAATAAACATTATAATTATTTTACATACATATATACATATATATCTGATTATACGCTTTGGTGTGTTGTGATTTGTCGTTTTTAATTTGTTTCATCTTATATGCGTGTGTATGTACAGAGGCAGAGCTCAGCCACTCAGGAGTACCCGTCGCTCATTGACACCTTCTTCGTGGCACACACTGTTAACGGGGAATTCCTTCAGGATGAGGACCGACGTATATACGTAAGTTTTGTTTCAAAACACACTTTAATGAATTATCGAGAATTAATGTAGCAACCCGACTAATATATTAACTATCTTGTGTTTTTGTCACTACATAGGAGGAGATGAGGAGGCTGGAGGCTACAGGCACCTACACTGATGATGAGATCAATCGCTTGGCTAGAAGGGGTAAGCAGCGAGGTTACATTTCCAGTGTTGGTAGGGTATTGCTAGCACGGGCCACAGCCGGCCCAAGTACGCCCGCGTCTGAAAGCACGCTCAACAGCCTACACAAAAAGGTGGACTCCATGATGAGTCTTTTCAAAAGTGACTCAAAGTACTCAGATATGTTTTCACAGTTTCAGTCGGGTGGTGCCAGCGGGAGTATGGGTTAAGGGACGACGAGGAGAGTGCCGACGATCAGGAGGATGAGGATGAGGATGAGGATGGCGATGGCGATAGTTAGTTGTGTAATATATGGGTTAGTATGCTACATTGTTACTTTATGTTCATCTTGGTGACCTGTATGTAAACACTTGTTTCCTTCCCCTATAATCCAAACATTTGAATATAGACTTTGTACGCAACGTTATGACTAGAAGCAACGTTTTGTAACTTATTCGATTTTGACAATTTAAGCTTTATTATGTTTTGGTTTTAGGTACGAGTTGTGATGTATTTGTATTGCGTTTGATCCTTCTATTTTATATGTGTATTGGATTATCAATTGTGATGAGTTTATACAGGTTTTGGTACAGGTTTGATGTTTCGTAGTTTTTTTTCGGAAAAAATCTGGAAATCGCCTGCTGTGTAGGCTGCATTTAAAAAAAATGCAGACTATTCCCCGGCGACATGTCGCCGGTGATAGTATTAAAAAAATGCAGGTTTTTAAAAAATGCAGATTATTCCCTGACGACATGTCGCCGGGGATAGATTTTGAAATTTTTTTATACGTTAATATCCCTCCCCCGGCTACATGTCGCCCGGGGATAAGCTTTTTAAAATTTTCTCTTGTACGTTGACAAGTCAAAGTATAAGGAACACTATCCCCAGCGAATTGTCGCCGGGGATAGTGCCCAATTAACTAATCACTTAATTAAGTGTCTTAATTACTTAATTTTAACTTGGACATTCCCCAGCGACATGTCGCCGGGGAATATGTGCCACAGTGACACTAATTACTTGACTGAAAAATACGTGGGACCCACCTTGTCGCTGGGGAACGTATCCCTAGCGAGCGTTCCCCAGCGACGATTCCCCAGTGACAAGTCGCTAGGGAAAGGTATCCCCAGAGAGAAGTCGCCGGGGAATCCCCCAAAATGTCGCTGGGGATAGCGGTTAATGTTGTAGTGAAACGAGAACCCTCTGGTAGTCCCAACGGTGGATCGTTACAAATGACATTCTCAACAGCAACAACTCCCATTCTTTGATACAGCATCTATCCAATGCTGAAACTAGCCTTTCTTTTTCCGTCTCATTTAGATACTCTCTGTTTGGACTCACCAATACTGCACCTCTATAAGACTGTCCCGCAACTCTTGCAGCACCGCTATAATGAAACAAACCCCAGCTTAAATCTTCAGAAACATCCACAGTCGTCCAATACTCATTTGACACAACTCCATTATCTAAAACACTAAAATAAAACGTACCCGCCACTTTCCCTCTTTTTACTCTATACTTTCGTCTCCTCCAAACCAACTTACCATCCAAAGTTTTAACTTGAAAAACAGGTTCATACCAAAATGAGCCCTTTGCTTTTCCCCTATAAAAAAATTGGTATTGACACGGGAACTGATCGTACGCCGGGTTTTGACCTGCCACAACACGCCAACTCCAATCTAGATTCCCGAGCCAGCCCACAAAAAGATCCTTAGCAATCTCATGTGACAATATTTTTTCTTGGAATTTAACCATTGGTGGGACAAATGGTTTTTCAGGGATCTTTGCATCAAGGTCCAGACAATTATGCTTTTGTAAAACACAAAGGGAAAATTCTTCCAAAGTCGGGCTCTCGTATGAAGCAAGACATTGATAGTTGCATACTTGATCAACGGGACTACATTTATTTAAGCATTGTAAAGCTTTCTTGCAGTTGGGATCTAGAAGACAGTTCAAAACCTGTTGTCCGCAGTTTGAAACCATGCAGTTCAAAGTTGAAAAGCCTTGGGCTCTTAAATTCTTTAAAACCGGAACTGGTTTTATATAAGCGTTGATACGAACCTATTATATATTTTATAAAATATAATTGTAAATAATAATTATATATTTTATAAAAAGTAATTTTAAATATTAATTATATACGAACCGACCGGAACGAACCGAGAAACCAGACCGACCTAGCCGAAATGAACCGATTATATATTTTATAAAAAATAATTGTAAATAATAATTATATATTTTATAAAAAAATAATTTTAAATAATAATTATATACGAACCGACGGGAACGAACCGAGAAACCGGACCGACCCAGCCGAAACGAACTGATTATATATTTTATAAAAAATAATTGTAAATAATAATTATATATTTTTTTTTAAATAATAATTATATACGAACCGACCGGAACGAACCGAGAAACCAGACTGACCCAGCCGAAACGAACCGATTATATATTTTATAAAAAATAATTGTTAATAATAATTATATATTTTATAAAAAATAATTTTAAATAATAATTATATACGAACCGACCAGAACGAACCGAGAAACCGGACCGACCCAGCCGAAACGAACCGATTATATATTTTATAAACAAAATATAGTTTTGATATATTAATAAAACTTTATAAGTTTAAATAATATGTTTTTAAAATTTTAGATAATATACTTTTAGTAAAAAATATAGTTTTGATATATTAATAAAACTTTATAATTTTTTAATAAAACTTTCCCCGGCGACATGTCGCCGGGGAAACCTTTTTTATTTTTGCAAAAAGCCCTTCAATATTTTCGTTATGGCGCCATTTTCCGCTAAACGACAAAGTTGTAGTTTTCCCCGGCGACATGTCGCCGGGGAATGTCGTCGGGGATACATCTGATACCAAAAGCAGATATGAGTTTACAGCAGCACCACAAAACGTAAAACATAAAAAAACAACTATTGACGATTTTAACAGCATCACCACCACTTCTCACCCACCACCACAGAACTCACCACCACTCACCACATTACCACCCCACCTTGATCACTCACCACCCGCTACTTCACAGACGGTAATCACTAGCACATACCGTCCGACCCAAAACCCCTCCTCCTCCTCTAAACCATAATTCTTTTCTAAACCCTCTAAATGATAATTCTTCTACTTCTTTTTCTAACCCTATAATTGTTGGTGGTGACCGCTGTAACAGTAAGAGCCGAGGCCCCGAGTGGTTTAAATTTTGTGTAATTTTTTTAATTATGATAGGTTTGGATAAATATGTTGTTAATGTTTAATTCTTTTTTTTGTTTGTCAGATTTAGGTAAGCCCGATCCACAACCCGCTAGAGCCGAGTCCACACCGAGCGAAAACAGAGCTAATACACCGAAATGAATGGTAATAATTTTTAATTTTTTTGGTACCCGTGATGGACATGTCGCCGGGGTATGTTTATTGTTTAAATTTTGTTAGTTTCTAGTTATTATTAGGTGAATTGCGTTAAAATTATGTATGTTTATAGTTTGACATGTCTCCGGGGTGGTTATTAATACAATAAGCTCATATATGCGGAAATAAGTTGAAATAAGCTGTAAGCTGTTTAAGAACAGCTTATTTTAAAAAGCTGTTTAAAACAGCTTATTTGATTTAAATGTATGTTTTTATATGATATAAATGGATATGTGTTTGGTATATATTTTATTGAACCCTTTATGAATGTTTTAGGATTTTAGTGATTAAATTCGGAAAATCCCCGTCTGAATTTAATTATCCTATAGAAAACCCGTCCGAAATTAATATATTAAAAATTAATTTCGGAAAGACCCCTGTTTGGGACTGCTTTTTGAATGTTTTGTCTCATTTAGGATATGAATGCATATAATTGGTTTACTATTTGAGATGATTTCGACAGTGTTTCTCCTTTACTCCTACGAATATGTCTATAAACACATATTTGGGGAGTTGAGGGGAAATGCTCCGAATTTTTTCAAAGTATTAAATCGTTATTACCATTCATATTTGAGACGAATCATTCAAAGAGTTGGGTTAGATTCCTTCCATAAGTTTCACTAAGGTGAACAAACATCTCGTAATCCTTCTATTGATATGTGTTTAATTAAGTTGCATATAATAACTAAATGTATCGATAAAACGCAGTTATGGTAATCGATGATAAGAGTTGGACACTTTTAGAGCGTCATGAACGAGCATTTTATATCGGTCTTGAAAATTTTGTCGATCATTGCAAGCCGTTAGTGAATAGTGCCGGGAAAATAAGACATCCATGCAAGTCTTGTCGAACAATATTGTGGGTATCCATCAAACACCTTTTAGACCAACATTATAGACAATATGGTTTTGACTAGTTAAAAAACAATGGTTCAACCACGGGTGAACCGGAATCTTCCTCCGCCACCGCCAGTATAGATAACACAAGACAACCTCAGATGATGACATGACAATCGTTACTTAATGATCTTAGCTATATTCCTCCGAATAATGAACAAAATGAGCCAACTCAAGGAGATATTGGTGAGACAAGTAACAAACCGAATCAAGCTACACGTAACGAGTTTGAAGAGTTATATGCCAGTGCCAACGAGGAGCTGCACCCCGGTTGTGACTATGTGCTACACGATTAACTTTTATAGCAAAGTTTTAACCTATTTTAAGTTAAAGAAAATTGATTGATTCAATAATATTTAAGAAATGTTAGGAAGTATTTTTTTCAAAATTACTCCATCATAAAGGATACAAGCTCCTACCGTCATACTATGCAATAAAGACGTTGCTTACAGCAAGAAGTTCAATATGAAGAAGCGATGGTTTTATGGACCATCAATAATTTTCCTGCTCAGAGTAGTTTGTCTGGGTGAGTGGCTATCGGTTACAAGCATGCCTACATTAATTAAAGGATACTCCATCTTTCGTAACGTTAAGCAAAACAGCAGTCTCTAAAGTTGGCCACAGAAGATTCTTAAAGAAGCCTCAAACATGGAGGAGTCAGGGTTTTTTGAATTCAATGCCAAACCGATAACAAGATTCCTCCTAAAGAATTTGCCAGGATGAAATCATGGCTCAGCTTGATAGATTGAGCCAACGCGTCTATAGTAAACATCCGATTATGATGGTGGGAAGAAAAAAGGAATGTTCTTGTCGAGCTTAACAGGACCTAACAGGTTTATTTTTTACTAGCTTGCGTATTAGTCTTTTCTTACACTAAGACACAATTTAGACATCATGCATATCGAAAAAAATGTGTTGGAGGCCATCTTGAACACTTTGTTAATGAATGACAAATCTAAAGACATCGCTAAGGCAACACAAGACTTGCAAAGGTTGGGTATTCGAAGTGGCTTGTGGCTCTGCCAAACCAAAAACGGAAAGTGCTTGAAGCCTCAGACTGCGTATTCATTCACACCAGAGAACCAAAAAAAGTATTGTCCAGATCAACACAGATTAAACTACGATGGGTTCGGATCATGCTTCAAGCACAAAGTAACCGATAATGATACCAATATAACAGGCCTGAAGTCTCATGACTGTCATATAATGATGCAACGTTTACTTCCTTACGGACTTTAAAATTACTTGCCCGATAAGATTGCAAAACCAATAATCGAGCTATGTTCCTTGTTTAAGCAAATCTGCTCTGCAACTTTGATGGAGGATGACATGTTGAAAGCTCAGATCAAGGTGGTCGATATTCTGTGCAATCTTGAGCTCATATATCTTCCTGCTCTCTTTGACATTATGACTCACTTGTTTATCCATTTACCTCTAGAGGCTCTTGAAGGCGGGCCTATTCGCCCCCGGTGGATGTTTCCATTTGAAAGATACATGAAGAAGCTAAAAGGTTATGTACGAAATAAAGCTAAGCCGGAAGGTTCGATTGCGGAGGGTTATGTTGCAGAAGAAGCATTGACTTTCAGTTATCATTATTTTCAGGATGTTACCACGAAATTTAATCGTCCCGACAGTAATGTGGATCCCCCTCCCCCAACGTGTCAGTTTCAGGTGTTTCGATCGGTATGTAAATTGATTGGTTTACGGTCGGTTATTCGGTTTGATGCCCAAGAGTTGAAGAAAGTAAAATGGTATGTACTTCACAACATTCCTGAGATCGACACGTACCGGTCCCAATTCAAGAGGTACGCGTTTTTTATATAGAAACTTCTTTTTATTAACTTATCATTTCGACGACTTATTCTAATACCATGAACGTTTTTCAGTTTATTTCCTAACAAAGACATGAAAGAAGAATTACCCCAGTGGTTTGGGTCACAGGTAAACTTAGACTTATTTTGTGTACTTAACTGTAAAAATAACAAATACAAATTTGTGTTTTCTATCTAATCCTATCTTCATCATAGATCCGTCAACGTCACGTAGACAATGACAAAGACCCAGAGGTTAGCACAACTAGCGAGTTATTCGCTTTGGCTTGTGGACCAACATGGACTCCAATCTCAATAAACTCTTGCGTAGTCGATGGTGTGAGGTATGTCGTGCACAACCGCGATGAACGTCGCACAACTCAAAACAGCGGCATTTGTTCGCCTGCCCTGACGGAGAAATGTATTATGGTCAACTTCAAGAAATCCTCGAGTTTAAGTATTTGTTGTTCAAAGTTGTGTTGTTCCGATAAAGTTGGTTACACTCGCAACCAAGGACATAAAGTCAAATGTCTTGTCCTTAGAAACAACCTGACACAAATCTACTGCAGAGGTGAGGCGTTTAAAAATGATCAATACATTCTCGTAACACAAGCAAACAAGTCTTCTACCTTAAAGATGAGGCCAAACCCTACTGGAGGGTCATCGAACATGTTAATCATAAAAAGTTTTCCAACGGGGGTGTTATCGTGGTAGAGGACGATCCTGATATTATACATTTCGACAACTCATCTGATCTCCCACTTTCTACTAGTTTGAATGACTTGGATAATGCGACCTAAGCAAAGATTGGTCAACAATGGAGGATGAACGCAAGCTCGCCAGATATCATTGATGTGTGACCAAGACGATGATATTACTGAAGAGGAAGACCGCCCTTCTCATGATTTAGCAGATTCGGATGATGAAACCCTCATCAATGTTTATGATGGTGGTGATTGACAAAGTTTATTCTAGTGAAGAAGAAAGATTTGAAATTAGATTTATCTTGATTAAACATTGCAAAAGAAACTTACTATAATTTGAATGAATGAATGAAATTGTTGTGGAAGTTTAAATGTGTATATTTTATTTGGATCTTTATGTATTTAGATATGTGTGCTGCTAATAATTATATTGTTTATGAATTTCTATATGTTATGTGAAATTGTTTATATTTATTTGGAATATGTATAATTTTGGATTTGTGCATGCTTATATTATTTTTGTTCATGAATTTCTATGATGTTATGCTAATTGGCACTTGTGACAGAATGTCAGCAGATGTTGCCTGGTTCCCACGGCGTGACGGTGGCGTGAGGATCGACCCCCACCACACCCTGTACCTCATCGGTTGCAATGGGTTGCTTTGCCAAACCGAGGTAAGACTTTTCTGGATATTTTAAAACAAGCATAAATTTGATACATATATTGAAACTTGCTTCCTTGGAATTTTATGACTTTTATCACCACACTTGATTTTTGCAGCAAAGGCAACAAATCCCCCAATTTGGGCGGCAGGGATCCCGGTCGCTTTGCACGCCTTCGCGATGAGAAATTGGAATAAACATTATAATTATTTTACATACATATTAACATATATATCCTGGTGTGCTTGTGATTGGCATTATTAATTTGTATTTCCTCGTATATGCGTTTGTATGTACAGAAGCAGAGCTCAGGCACTCGGAGTACCCGTCGCATCATTGACACCTGCTACGTTAGCACACACTGTAATCGGGAAGTTCCTTCAGAGGAGGACTTGGCGTATATAACGTATGTTATTTTTAAAACACACTACGGTTAATGAATTATAGAGTATTAATGTAGACAACCCCGACGAATATAATATATTAACTATCTTGTGTTTTTGTCACTACATAGGAGGAGATGAGGAGGCTGGAGGCTACGGGCACCTACACTGATGATGAGATCAATCGCTTGGCTAGAAGGGGTAAGCAGCGAGGGTACATTCCCGATGTTGGTAGGGTATTGCCAGCACGGGCCACAGTCGGCCCAAGTACGCCTGCGTCTGAGAGTGCCGACGATCAGGAGGACGAGGATGAGGATGGCGATGGCGATAGTTAGTTGTGTAATATGTGGGTTAGTATGCTACATTGTTACTTTATGTTCATCCTGGCGACATGTATGTAAACACTTGTTTCCCTATCCTATCATTTTGAATATTGACTTGTAAGCAACGTTTATGACTAGGAAGCAACGTTTTGTAGACTTATTCGGATTTTGGACAATTTAGCTTTATTATGTTTTGGTTTTGGTACAAGTTGTGATGTATTTGTATTGCGTTGATCCGTTATATTGTATTGTGTTTTGTTACAAGTTGTGATGAGTTTATACAAGTTTGGTACAGGTTTGATGTTTGGTAATCGCCTGCTGTTTAGGCTGCATTTAAAAAAAATGCAGACTATTCCCCGGCGACATGTCGCCGGTGATAGTATTTAAATTTTTTTTTATACGTTGACAAGTCAAAGTATAAGGAACACTATCCCTAGCGACTTGTCGCCGGGGATAATTCCCAATTAACTAATCGCTTAATTAAGTGTCGTAATTACTTAATTTTAACTAGGAGATTCCCCAGCGACATGTCGCCGGGGAATATGTGCCACGGTGGCACTAATTACTTGATTGAAAAATACGTGGGACCCACCTTGTCGCTGGGGAACGTATCCCTAGCGAGCGTTCCCCAACGACCATTCCCCAGCGACAAGTCGCCAGGGAAAGGTATCCCCAACGACAAGTCGACGGGGAATCCCCCAAAATGTCGCTAGGGATAGCGGTTAATGTTGTAGTGGCGTTAGTGTATTGCATGCATGTGAAAGTTTTCATGCTTACACAAGTTACATACGTATAGGTTTTTTAGTTGAGAGTTACATCGTTAGTTTTGTGAAGTCAAGAGGGAGTTTATATAGCCACCAAACTTATTCTCCAAGTTAGAGTCTATCACCTCTTCAAGTTTCAACAAAACGACACTCGGACCTCTCTTTTCCCTTTGTTTTGACTGGCCTAGCAACCAAGCACTCTATGGGTTTGGCTTTAGTACTAATAAGTTCCTTATGTATTAGTTACTCTATTTATTAGTTAGTTATTCCAAATAATGATATAATTAACGATCATTTAAATATTCGCGACTTAATATAATAAAAATATTATAGTTAATACATTACTTATGTCAATAAAACGTTCCCTAGGTGTATACGTGAGTGCCCCCGAAAGGCTCAAGTATTCCTAGTTGTAATAATACAGATTACGGCTTGAGCATTCCCAATAGCTCCCACTTGTGAAATGTCACATATTTCATACAAACAATGGTAAGCGTCTAACAACACGTCATTGCTCTGAGAAATACCTGAGAGTGGTTTCGTAAAATGTCTTAGTTTAAATGGTTTATTATTAAACATTGTTTTGATTCAGATACATGTTAAACTATGGATATGGATCAAAGTCATTTCATATTGTTTAACTAATTCTGTTTCTCGATATAGATATTGAACAAGATTACCAACTAATCAAGATTCATCTTAATTGCATTTGGGTATGGCCACACATACATCTGATCAAATCATCAAGAGGCCCAGTAGTATCTAACTCCATAAGCAGGTGGAGGAACAAATCCTATTTTGACTGCCTGTGTCATTCATATACTTCACATCACTTCGCCTTTATAACTACCTTATTCAAGATAACTTTTAGCTATAATCAAGAAAATGATATCCACACATGCAAGACCTACTTGCATCTGAAGTCTGAGGACGAGTAATACAACCACTTACGAGATTCACCAAATGACGTCGATCCATAAATTAAAATCTCATAGGTTTGGGGAAGTCAAATATTCATCACTAATGAATAACATGTGAGTTTGACGGAACAATCCTTTATATTCTAATTTATATTCTAAGAATATAACCAAACACTCACATTTGTCTTAATTTATAAATACCCCCGTATCGTTAATCAACAATGGACAAATTTAGAATTTTGCAAGTCATTCATGGATAAAACATGCGAATATAGAACATAATTGTATAAATGAAAACGATCATACCAAGTATATCAGTTCATTATGTAATACAACTGCTTACAGTTCCATCATCCAAAAAAACTAAAAACAGATTTGCATAAGATTGCTAGTAAGTTAAAATCCAATGTTCCTAACATACTCAACTCTATTGGTACAAGACAACTAAGTAGTCATCTGAGTAGACTTTGTGAATACTTGTTTCAAACTCCCAAATTATGAAGGGTTTGAATAATATGATGAGTTTCATATTGTACGTGTGCATTCTAGCACAAGTACCATAGTACGAGTATTGCCACGGTACTCTCCATAGGGTGTTTGAAGCGAGCACAACACCTATATGAGATAGTCATCTCAACAACTTCGCAAACTGCAAAGTATTCTTATTTTTTAATGTGTATTGCAACATTGCTCTCTTCCGAGCACGTCTTGTCAGCAGGATGATTATTGAAAATGAAATCCTATCATGACTAGGATTAAGTATCCTCTCAATCAAACTAGCATCATGTATACAAGTAACACTATGTTTTCTATAATTCCATAAGCAATTTAACATTTCTTTGGTAATGTTTGGCGCCTTTCTGAACTCTACGCTCGTTAGCTATGATAATTGCGTTAGACTTGTCGTAATAACCATCAATAGGTTCTTCATTACTAGGGACGAATATAGTTTTAGTTATGATTTTTCATATTCCAAACAACTTCTATTAGAACGTTTATTTTAACTATCATCTAATAACTCTCACTTAGATATCGTTGTTGTCAACTCATCTTGCACTCATGCAAAAGTAATAACCAGCCACATACACAATATAATGTACATAATGAATCCTTAGTAAAACTCAAGGTATCCATTCATGTGTTAAATTATTGCAAGTGAAATATGTTGGGAATTATTCATTCCTGACTTAGTATCGTTAGTAATAATACTTAGTACCGATAGTTATAGTTAGTACTGACAATACAAAGTGTTAAGTACTGATCAGTTAGTTAGTACCGTTAGTAAAAAATAGTTAGTACCGTTTAAGAGATATGTATGAGATATTATAGGTTTCTAGTTATTATTAGGTGAATTGCGTTAAAATTATGTATGTTTATAGTTTGACATGTCTCCGGGGTGGTTATTAATACAATAAGCTCATATATGCGGAAATAAGTTGAAATAAGCTGTAAGCTGTTTAAGAACAGCTTATTTTAAAAAGCTGTTTAAAACAGCTTATTTGATTTAAATGTATGTTTTTATATGATATAAATGGATATGTGTTTGGTATATATTTTATTGAACCCTTTATGAATGTTTTAGGATTTTAGTGATTAAATTCGGAAAATCCCCGTCTGAATTTAATTATCCTATAGAAAACCCGTCCGAAATTAATATATTAAAAATTAATTTCGGAAAGACCCCTGTTTGGGACTGCTTTTTGAATGTTTTGTCTCATTTAGGATATGAATGCATATAATTGGTTTACTATTTGAGATTGATTTTCAGACAGTGTTTCTCCATTACTCTACGAATAGGTCCTATAACACATATTTGGGGATTGAGGGGAAATGCTCCGAATTTTTTCAAAGTATTAAATCGTTATTACCATTCATATTTGAGACGAATCATTCAAAGAGTTGGGTTAGATTCCTTCCATAAGTTTCACTAAGGTGAACAAACATCTCGTAATCCTTCTATTGATATGTGTTTAATTAAGTTGCATATAATAACTAAATGTATCGATAAAACGCAGTTATGGTAATCGATGATAAGAGTTGGACACTTTTAGAGCGTCATGAACGAGCATTTTATATCGGTCTTGAAAATTTTGTCGATCATTGCAAGCCGTTAGTGAATAGTGCCGGGAAAATAAGACATCCATGCAAGTCTTGTCGAACAATATTGTGGGTATCCAACAACCCCTTTTAGACCAACATTATAGACAATATGGTTTTGACTAGTTAAAAAACAATGGTTCAACCACGGGTGAACCGGAATCTTCCTCCGCCACCGCCAGTATAGATAACACAAGACAACCTCAGATGATGACATGACAATCGTTACTTAATGATCTTAGCTATATTCCTCCGAATAATGAACAAAATGAGCCAACTCAAGGAGATATTGGTGAGACAAGTAACAAACCGAATCAAGCTACACGTAACGAGTTTGAAGAGTTATATGCCAGTGCCAACGAGGAGCTGCACCCCGGTTGTGACTATGTGCTACACGATTAACTTTTATAGCAAAGTTTTAACCTATTTTAAGTTAAAGAAAATTGATTGATTCAATAATATTTAAGAAATGTTAGGAAGTATTTTTTTCAAAATTACTCCATCATAAAGGATACAAACCATACCATATCGACTCGTCCGTTGAACGTCTAATGTACAACCATACCATATCGACTCGTCCGTTGAACGTCTAATGTACAACCATACCATATCGACTCGTCCGTTGAACGTCTAACGTATAACCCTAACATCTCGACTCATCCGTTGAACGTCTAATGTATAACCATACCATATCGACTCTTCCGTTGAACGTCTAATGTATAACCCTAACATATCGACTCGTCCGTTGAACGTCTAATGTAGGCGTTCACTTGAATTCAATGGCCAAACCGATAACACAGATCCTCCTAAAGAATTTGGCCGGGATGTAATCCTGGCTCAACTTGATAGATTGCCAACGTGTGTGAAGGGTAAACATCCGAGTCATGGGGGTGTGAAGATAAAACGCAATGTTCATGTCGAACTTAACTGGACTAAACGGTCTATTTTTTACGAGCTTGAGTATTGGTCTTTTCTTTCACTAAGACACAATTTAGACATCATGCATATCAAAAAAAATGTGTTGGAGGCCATCTTGAACACTTTGTTAATGAATGATAAATCTAAAGACACCGCCAAGGCAAGACAAGACTTGCAAATGTTGGGCATTCGAAGTGGCTTGTGGCTCGGCCAAACCAAAAACGGGAAGTGCTTGAAGCCTCAGGCTGCTTATTCTTTCACACCAGAGAACCGAAAAAAGTTTTGTCAGTACATCAAAGGAGTTAAACTACCAGATGGGTTCGGATCATGCTTCAAGCACAAAGTGACCGATAATGATACCAATATAACGGGCCTGAAGTCTCATGACTGTCATATAATGATGCAACGTTTACTTCCTTACGGACTTCAAAATTACTTGCCCGATAAGATTGCAAAACCAATAATCGATCTATGTTCCTTGTTTAAGCAAATCTGCTCTGCAACTTTGATGGAGGATGACATGTTGAAAGCTCATATCAAGGTGGTCGATATTCTGTGCGAGCTTGAGCTCATATATCCTCTTGCTCTCTTTGACATTATGGTTCACTTGGTTATCCATTTACCTCTAGAGGCTCTTGAAGGCGGGCCTATTCGCCCCCGGTGGATGTTTCCATTTGAAAGATACATGAAGAAGCTAAAAGGTTATGTACGAAATAAAGCTAAGCCGGAAGGTTCGATTGCGGAGGGTTATGTTGCAGAAGAAGCATTGACTTTCAGTTCTCATTATTTTCGGGATGTTACCACGAAATTTAATCGTCCCGACCGTAATGTGGATCCCCCTCCCCCAACGTGTCAGTTTCAGGTGTTCCGATCGGTATGTAAATCGATTGGTTTACGGTCGGTTATTCGGTTTGATGCCCAAGAGTTAAAGAAAGTGAAATGGTATGTACTTCACAACAGTCCTGAGATCAACACGTACCGGTCCTAGTTCAAGAGGTAGGCGTTTTTTATTTTGAAACTTCTTTTTCTTAACTTATCATTTCGACGACTTATTCTAATACCATGAACGTTTTTCAGTTTATTTCCTAACAAAGACATGAAAGAAGAATTCCCCAAGTGGTTTGGGTCGCAGGTAAACTTAGACTTATTTTGTGTACTTAACTATAAAAATAACAATATCATATTTGTGTTCTCTATCTAATCCTATCTTCTTCATAGATCCGTCAACATCACGTAAACAATGACAAAGACCCAGAGTTTAGCACAACCAGCGAGTTATTCGCTTTGGCTTGTGGACCAACATGGACTCCAATCTCAATAAACTCTTGCGTAGTCGACGGTGCGAGGTATGTCGTGCACAGTCGAGATGAATGTCACACAACTCAAAACAGCGGCATTTGTTCGCCTGGCCCTGACGGAGAAATGTATTATGGTCAGCTTTAAGAAATCCTCGAGTTTAAGTATTTGTTGTTTAAAGTTGTGTTGTTTCGAGTTAAGTGGTTCGACACTCGCAACCAAGGACGTAAAGTCAAACGTCTTGTCCTTAGAAACAACATGACACAAATCGACTGCAGTCGTGAGGCGTTTAAAGATGACCAATATATTCTCGTAACATAAGTCAAACAAGTCTTCTACCTTGAAGATAAGACCAAACCCCACTGGAAGGTCGTCAAACATGTTAATCATAAAAAGTTTTCCGACGGGGGTGTCATCGTGGTAGAGGACGATCCTGATATTATACATTTCGATAACTCATCTGTGACACCTCAGAAAAATGTAGAACTTTTATCCCGTTAAGCAAAGTATGAATTGTAAACTATTTCAAAAGTATCGTTATTTTTCTAATAAAAGTTGTCCTTCAAGTGGCATACAATATTTTGTGCTAGTCAAGAGTTTAAAATAACGTGCATAAATCGTCATTTTATTTACGGATCAAAAAGGGGTACTTTAGAGATCGCGTAACAATAAAAATCATATTTTATTTTTACGCCACATGAATCAACATCGCACGACTATATTATTTTGTGAACCCATTCATACTACAATAAATACAATATAAATGGACAAGTGTATATACATTACTAATTATACAATATAACTGGACGTTCATATACTCTTCAAAACTCACCTGTACAAATACATATCAAGTCAACCAGTAACAAAATTCAAAATGGGCAAGCCAACACCATCATTACCAAATCTTACACATACTACCTACTACTTTATCAATTTGAAATTTCCATCCACATGATACGTATCATGCAAACTGATACAATGAAAATGTAGGCAATAGTAATATTCTTAAATAGTATTACAAAAAGAGAAATGATAGCTAACAGTATCACAAAAGTTTACTCTGATTCAACAACGCGTATAGTACTCAATCACATGCAACACCTCAGTAACCCATATCACAAAATGAGTATAAAAAGGGAACCATGCACTAGCTATTTTCATCACAACTAAAAATCTGAAAGTCACTAAGTAAAAGATCAAGCTTTTGTTGAGTACAAGAGCTAAGTGGGTTTTGGCTTTAGAAGAAATAGCAACCGAGTTCAATCTTACCACCATCCTTCTTTCTCGCCATCTTTCATCAAGCTTAGGACCTCGGTAAGTCGTCCTCACAAGCTAACCTTTATATGTCATTCACTTGTAGTCTATCAAACCTCGAACTCGCAAAGTATCCACACGTCTTATAACCAAAGTGTACCTAATAAGTATATAGACGTATGAACACTTTAGTCATGACTTGCGTAAAATAACAATAGACATATAGGTGATTAACGAAGATAACGAAGCATACGTGAAATAAATAATGTACGTAAGTAACTAAGGCAAACAGCATGTCACATACGAGTCATTAATAACGAACCAAAAGAAACTTCAAACCTATACGAAAAACCTGGCTTCAAAAAGGAACGCATGAAATATTAGACCTCGCTGCCTTGTTGTTTTGTACCATGGTGTTGCCACGTTTGTTCCAGGCCAAGCGGTTGCTCTTGTGGTTTCAAGACATGGTTACTACCTCACCGAGGTAGACCTCGTCGTTGGTCGCACCACGGTGAAAAAGTGGCTGCTTGGATAACAACCCACCCCGACCCCCTTGCGTTTACACCATGCACATATGCAACCACAGTTGGCTGCTGCCACTGTTGCCGCTGCTTGTGCAAGCGTGCGACAGTGGCGTGCTGCCACTGTTGCTGCTGCCTGGTGGCGAGTAGTGAGGTACTGGTGGTTTCTTACCAACCAGCTGCCACTCTTATGTAGTTGACGCACTCTTTGGTACGGTTGTACTCAGACAAGCAAACGCACTCGTAAGTCAGGCTGCGAATTCAAAACAGAAAATAAAGAAGAAGAATATAACTATACTTGTGTTAAGCTATACATGCACGCATATACCACGAATTTAAGGAGAAGGACATGTATATATATATATATATATATATGAATTTTGAGGGTACGTGGGACAGCAGACCACAATAAGTGGTTCTGAACCCTCTGTATGTGTTCGAACAAAAACAGAAAAAGGAAAAGGATTAAGGCTGCATGGACTATATTCTTAACACGTGTATACGTATACAATTATGGAAGGAGAAAGATCTAGCTAGAACCCAAATAAGAGTGCGTGTGTGGAAGCAGTGGACACCACCGAAAATGGTTGTCAACCTTCTGTTGTGTGCGTCCAAGTCAGAAAGAAACAAGGTAGCACATGAGTTATAAAATAATGCAAGTAAGT
>BQNB010031430.1:0-14769 GCA_026074375.1 Tanacetum coccineum | reverse complement strand
GAACGGGAATAACATTCTCTTCTTGAGAGACAATTGGGGCAAGACTTTCTTCCTCAATAAGATGTTCGCTAGTGTTTTCAGAAGATAACATATCTTCATCCTCTAATTCTACAATTCTCCCACTCTCTTTTTGAAGTATGAAATCCTTTTCCAAGAAATCTGCATACCTCTCAATAACTATTTTATTTTCAGGTGGGTAGTAGAAATAGTAACCCATAGTTTCCTTAGGGTATCCTACGAAGATACACTTAACAGATCTTTGTTGAAGTTTATCAGGCGTGTAACGTTTCATATGAGCCTCACAACCCCAGACCTTTAAGTAAGACAAGTTAAAAACTTTTCCATGCCATGGTTCATATGGAGTCTTGTCAACCTTCTTGGTTGGAACCATATTTAGAATGCGTGCAGCAGACTCTAGAGCATAATCCCAAAAGGATAATGGCAAAATGGTAAGACTCATCATTGATCGAACCATGTTTAACAAGGTACGATTATTTACGCCTCCTCAGTCACACATTAGTTGTGGCGTGTAAGGAGGTGTAAGCTGTTGAACAATTCCATAAGCTTTAGATAGTCTTTAAAGTATTGACTAATATATTCAACACCACGATTCTGATGTCTATGGCCTATAGGCTTTCCGGTGTTGATTTTCAACTTCATTCTTTGAATACCTTAAATGTTTCAAAGACTTCATGTTTATGCTTAAGTAAATAAACATAACCATAACGACTATAATCATCAGTAAAGGTAATGAAGTAACTAGCACCTTTCTTTGACACATGTCTAAGTGGACCATAAACATCAGTATGAATTAATCCAAGTACATCTTTAACTTTCTCAGTTTTATATGAAAAAGGTTTCTGTCATTTCTTACAGATATACATGATACACATTGATCAAACGGTTCATTATCCGTAGGTTTTAAAAGTCCATCATGTTGCAACTTTTCAATACGTTTCTTGTTTATATGTGCAAGACGACAATGCCAAAGATAAGAAGAATCCAAATTAGGTTTGGTTCTCTTATTGCTAATAGAATACATTGAATTAACGATTGAAAATAGAATCACGGGGCATATCAATTTCTTAAATACCATTAAACACGTAATCATTAAAATATAACATATTATTCATTGAAACTGATAATCCGAAATCCGTAAAACATTAGGTAAAACCCTTATCAACCAAACGAAAAACTGAAACAACACCCCTAGTTATAGACAGTGCATAATGACAATTGTTTAAAACAATAATTAAACCATTCGGTAAAACTAAGTCAAAACTTCCAATAGCTTCCACTTCCGCACGCACACCATTGCCCACGTACAAGTAGAGACTACCATGCTTAAGCTTCTTTGCTCCTCTAAGTCCATGTTTTGTGTTACAAATGTGAGTACCACAACCAGTGTCATACACCCAGGAATTTTTAGGAAATGCAAATAATTCAATAGTATAAATACTTGAAGAAGTGGATGCAACATTTTGACCTTCAGTTTTCTTCTTCTTTTTCATCAACTCAGCTAGATACACAGGACAGTTCCTTTTCCAATGTCCTTCCTCTTTGCAGTGGTGACATTGTCCATCTTTTGCCGGATGCTCTTTCTTGTAAGGTTGAGGCTTTCTGGACTCTACCACCTTGAATTGCCATCACTTGTGGTGTAGAGGAAGCACCAACAATTGGTTGCTTGTTCCTCTTAATGCTTTTCTCAAATTCAATAAGCAATGAATGCACTCACTTGTTTGTCTTCTCCATGAATTGCAATATTGTAATATTGCACAAAGGCTTGAAATTTTCACTGAAAGTGAATTCAAGATAAAACTGATAGACACTTTATCAGAAAAGCAATAGTTGAAGTGTGCCAATTTGATCCAGATAGCTTTTCATCAATAGAAATGAATCGCTAACGGATTTGTCCCCTCTGTCTGCTGACTGAATGGAACATATTCACCAACTCTTGGAGTTCAACACCCGAAGGTTTTCCGTACATCTTTTGGAGCTCAATAACCATCTCCAGAGGAGAGTTATGTTCAAATTGCTGATAGAGTTTTGGAGACATAGTACCCAACATCAGAAATAATGCAAACTTCATTTGACGATAAAAAAGAAACAAGCCCAATCTGCAAGAGCTTTGCATCAGCTCCGGCGGCAGGTGCAGTGGCACAAAGGCTGTTTCAAAATCATACCGGTAAATTTCTCGGTACCACAACTAGTTTAAGCGACAATAGACGAAACCATACACAATACGTTCTTAGCAATAGAGTATGCTAGTACTAATAGTATTAAACAATCGCCTTTGGAAAACCTTGAATTAAATCAAAACAAGAAACTATGTTTCTTATTTCCTTGCCGTCGAACAAAGCAAAAACGAACACACCTATATATGGGTTTCGGTCGATCAAGCACAAAGAGAAAGAAAGAGAGATTTAGGGTTAGCTAACTAATGAGTCTCAAATCTCTATTTATAGCCTTTCCCAATACTTGGTTAACAAGCAAAAACCCACCTCCTTTGGGTTGGGTTATTAATTGCATCCAATACAACTCCTACATTATGGGACTCTTCTTTATGTACATCACATGTGAACATTCAAACGTGAAAAAGTGAGCATGTTTATCCCATCATATGCCACGAGTTAAGGTCTCACCTATCTTAACTTGATTAAGTCGGTCCAACAAAAACTGAGATTGTATAGCACTTAACGTCTCACTAATAAGTGTATTATATCACCTTGGGTTACAAAACCATGAATAAGTCTTACTAATCATGGAAGAGTAAGTTAAAGTGTTTTTCTAGTTGGATGGCAAAAAGACTTAGATTTTAAAGGGTATAAATTTTGACGTGTCAAAACCATGTACAAAGAGCATGCAACTTCTTTGTATCATGAATTTTATAAAAACTTTACTCGCTTAAGTTTTATTAATTAAATTGACGATTCAACATGTTTACTAATCTTAAAGGTATCTAATTTTATCACGGGAAAAGATTATAGAATGATTAAAATCATTCAAACCCTAGACCATTCGCGACTTTCTACATAATATACAAGGTAAGGAAACTACAACGTAGTCAGATATTATAGGGCAATGGTATCAACAAGACGGAAGTCTTGATGAGTCTCCCCGAATCTTATCCTTGCAACTATATAGCACTTTTGCAAATTACGTCATTAATAAAATTCTAAACATTTAAAGATAGCAAAACACATTATAAACTTGATTCTTGCTGGTCTCGGCGTGAGTATGTTTAAAATCATGTAAGGGCGACTCATTTAAGTGCCACATAAGACCTTGCAAGAATTAGTTTATAATAAATCAATTTTCATATAGTTTTAGTCCGATTTTTTTTGTTTTTGAAAAACCATTTGCTTTGATGTACAATACATAACAATTTATCAAAAACAAACAATTAAACATAAACAACTAAAACATATATCCGATTAACACATTAATCACATACCACATGCATAACCAATTGATGATAACCTAAAATCTATGTGATTTAAATTAAAGACACATAGCATAAAACTGTCAAAACAATATAAATTTCACTTCAGGTCACGTCAGAGTGTAGCTAGAGTCTTCTCGAGCCTTAGCTCAAAACTACAAAGTTGTAGATCTACGAGTCGTGGACCACCCACAAAAATTTCAAATTTTTTCGATATCGGATGAATTTATTATGAATTTTTTACTAACAGGTGTCATAACACTACGAAAAACGTAAAATTCAACTAATACACATCAAGATCCGATTTTTATCATCAATTATGCATGTTTAACACTTAACAATTATTATACATTCATATATCATATATCACATGTCATCATCCATGGTAAACTTGCAAGATTCACCATGGATCTTATTAATTAACGTTTAATAAAGCGAGAAGATTCATATTAACAATTAATGCATATCGATTATTAACAATTAAACTACGATATCCATAAAATAAAAATTGCATACATCTTAGGGTTTTGTCTAATTTAAATTTATTAACCCTAATTAGGGTTTATGAACACAATATCATCAAATAAAAATTAAGACAACATCAAAACCTAGCAATTTTTTTATTTTAACGTTCTTGATAACAATTATGTAATTTATAGATCTATATGACTGGCTCTTGACGCCACTGTTGGAACTAGTAGACATAAAGGCCATATTAACTATTAATAAATACGAGTACGCAGTGGAATATAAACATGTATGTTGTTCATATAGTCATATAAATTAACGTAACAAGAAAGTAAAAGAAAACGTGTATCTTTTAGCAATTCTTCAATCAAGAAACAATAAAGATCAAAGTATGATCTCTCTACGGATTTGTACACAATACGTTATTAGCAATAGAGTATGCTAGTACTGATAGTATTAAACAATCGCCTATGTAAAACCTTGAATCAAATCAACACAAGAAACTATGTTTCTTGTTTCCTTGCCGTCGAACAAAGCAAAAACGAACACCCCTATATATGGTTCGTCAATCAAGCACAAAAGAGAAAGAAAAGAGATTTAGGGTTAGCTAAACTAATGAATCCCTATCCTCTATTTAAAGCATTCCCATACTTGGTTAACAGCAAAAACCACCTCCTTTGGGTTTGGGTTATTCGGCCGACTAGGAAAAGGAAGGGGCATAGCCCATTTTCCTTTTTCCCGATTTTCCTTTAAAGTCCTTATTGTTTAACATTTAATTAATTATATCTCAATATATTTAATTAACTATTACCAACGAATTACGTGTGCATCTCCATAGGTTCCAGCCGTATATTTATTTATGATATGGACATATCCCAACAGCTCCCACTTGGACATGTCACAAATAAATATAACAACATTGGTAAGCGTCTAGCAACACGCCAATGCTCCCAGAAATACCTGAGTGTACTTTCATAAAGTCACAGTTAAATGATTTAAGTATTTACAATCCCTTTGTTTCCGATACCGTGTTAAAAATGGATATGGATCAATAGTCATTCCATTAATTAACGATTCTGTTTCTCGTATATATGATTAATCTAGATTACCAAAAATCATTGAGACATATCTACCTGAGTTTTTGGGTGCGGCCACACATACATCTGATTAACCCTACGAGGGGCCCAGTGGTATCATACTTCAACTATTGAAGGAACAAATTCTTTATTGACTACAAGTGTCTAGTCATCATATGGCATAAACCATTCTGACATAGCCCTTATTAGTTACCTTATTCAGGACAACTTAAACTATATCAAGAAGGAATATCCACATATGCAAGACCTACTTGCATCTCAAGTCTAAGGATTTAGTAAATTAAAATCACTTACAAGATTCACTTAATGACGCCGATCCATAAAGTGATAATCTTGTTAGTTGGGGAAGTCCAATATTCATCTTATAAATATCATGTGAGTTTGGCGGACACTTCCTTTAATATCCAAGATATCACCAATCACTCAGATTTGTCTTAGTTTAACAATATTCCCATATTGTTAATCGACAACGGACTAATTTAGAATAATAAAAATATTATTCACGGATTAAACATGCAAATATAGGACACAATTTTTATTAAATATAACCACATACCACGTATCATTATCATTAATAAAATTGTCTTAATATCCCTTATCCAAATACTAAATAGATCAAATGCATGATAATTCTAGTTGACGAATCACGCCTCAAGATACGACGATCGTACTTGCTGACATGGCATAGATTTCATAATTCCAACTAGCTTTGATCTTTCGGAATTTTGAGAATACTTATTTCAAGAATTCAATTAGTGAAGTTCTTGAAAATCTATGATGAATGTTTGTACGTGTATATCCACATATCTTAATATTGACACACTGTATCTCATCAACTATTGAAAACAATCATCTTTCACCACTTCCAAAAGTGTAAAGCATTCTTATTCTATAATGTATAATGCAACTATGCTCATAGTTGAGCACAACTAGTTCACATGGTCATCATCAAAAATGAAATCATACCATGACTAGTATTGAGTGTCATCTCAAATCGATTTAGCATCCGTGTACACAAACAACCCCATGCTTTTAAAATCCGTAAACAAGGAATATTCTCTTAATAATGTTTGACACCTCATGAACTCCAAGTTCATTGGTTTATTCTTATTGCACAACAAATTGTTGCAATATATATCCTTAGATTTTTCTATGGACAAATCCATAATCTAAGAAGAATTCCAAATCCAAACATATTCCATTAAAATATTCAATTCTATAATTATCTAATAACTTTTGACTAAATACCAATGTTGTCAAATCATCTTGCATTCATGCATGATACAACTATTTCTTTACACAATATGATGTACTGCCACTAATGTATTGTATTTTCGCGGACGCGGTCCCTGCCCCCCCCCCCCCCCTCGTCGGCTCTTTGTTTAATTTGAATCGGATACGCTTAATATGTCGGGATAAGGGGTTTGTAAGTAAGCTAAAAATAAAAAAAAAGAAATAATTAGCATTCAATCTATGTATAAATACGGGGCAGGCCGGCACTTGGGCATGGCCCCAGGGGCAGGCAACACCCCCCCCCCCCAGATTGTGTGGTAGGTATTGTGAGGATGTTTCTGTGAGTTTTTTAATGTCGCTCGCGCCTGTTTTACGTCTTTTCTCCCCGCCCCCCCCCCCCCCCCCCCCGCCGCCCCCGGGCCCCCCCCCCCCCATCCGTCCCCCTTACCCCCCGGCATCAAAGCAAGTACTGCGCCCCCTATTAAATTATTTTTTGATGATTAAACTTTTAATTTTGGTTGCCTCCTGGTGGTCAATGTTTATTTTTTCGGATACGGTTAAAGTGTATAACGTTTCGCTGAATTTAAAGTCGTTTAGGCTCTCCGGAACCACTAATTTAATCGACGCTTCAACTAATACCTCCCCACCTCCCAGCCCCCCCCCCACCCCCCCCACCGTTAGTGTCTCCCATACATAAAAATTATCACCAACATACAGATGTCTTCTTTTGACCGAAATTTATGGCACAATGGATGCAAAAAATGTTTAAGAAAACTCTCCATTTGGTCAAATGTAATCACTTTCCATTTAAACCACCCCATACCTTGTCTCTTTGACCAAGACCAAGACCATTGTCCATCCTCAAGACCACTACCTGGTCTTCCATGACTAAGACTTCCATTACCCCCTCGTATACATGCGTTACATAGAAAGGATAACATGTACTTTCAACTTGATAAAAATCATGATTTACTTCCTTTCCTCTCTATATTGCTGTTCGGCCAATAAATCACACAAAGGCACAACCATACAACTTTTCTACGGCTTTTACACACTCTCTCTTTATATAACCTATCTAAGATACCTCAAAGTTTTTGAAAGCCTTCTCTTTTGATTAAATTATTTCCCCCCCCCCCCCCTACCCCTCCCCCCCCCCCCCCCCCCCCCCCCCCCCCCCCCCCCCCCCCCCCCCCCCCCCCCCCAAACCCCCCCCCCACTAGTCTTCCATATATAAACTAGTATGTATAGATATAAACACATATAACACTTTACACTTAGCTAGAAATCATAAAAATTCCTCCTTTCTCTCCATTGAAGCCCACGGCTCAACCCCCCTCCTATAAACTATCCATACTAAATTTTTCTATCACTTATTTACCCATTCTCATATCATATCTAAGATGTCCTAAGTTATTTCCAAGTATTGGTTAAGGATTTGCAAGTGTTGAAGCAAGAAATCAAGATTTGGGTTTTCATTTGGAAACTAGGGTTTTCTTGGTTATAATCTTGGGTTTAAAGTCTAAACAAGGGTTTAGCACTTATTTTCATCATCCTACATCATCTCATTAAGGTTATCTTAAGCCCTTAACTTTTCATTTATATGATTATATGCATATGTGATATTTATATAGTGAAATCACCATTAGGACATGTTTAACTTGTAAACTTGGAATTTTCTTGTAAATATAGTTTTATGAACTTATACACATGTTTTATGGTTAGTAATATGAAGTTATAAATGGATACCTAAGTATTTTACAATCTTAATTAAGCTTAAAAAGTCTAAAGTGGTAAAACATAAAAACTAGGTCAAAAATGGACTTATGAATGTTAGTTAAACATTCTGTCCCAAAGTGTCTTAAAAATATACTTATTTTATATTTTTATAAGATAATACATTTCACGACGATTCCGAAAAAGTAAGAAACTCGAAAAACCGATTAATAACGAAAAAGTTATGCTAAAAACAAGTTATACGCTATTAAACGGAGTCGTAAAAGAATTTTTATAAAAACATTTTATAAAAATTGTATAAACAGCAAGTGTTGATATTTTTAACAAATAATACATATTTTTAGGATTCCAAAATGATAAGAATCGTAATTTTTCAATTAATAACGAACGAGTTATGAATTTCGCGAGTTTACGACAATTAATACTTTTATAAAACTATTTTTATAAAAGTTACTATTCATGACAGAAAGTTATATTTTTGTAAACCTCATAAATATATAGAACTTTCAATTACGAGATCATGCTCGAAATAATCGCTAAAAACGGAGCTATAACGAATAAAATACGACATTTACGACAACAAATACAATTTAAATAAAATTTACGTCTGATGTGAACAGTAAAAGTTACTGTTCACCAGAGGGTCGAAATACGGAAAATGTCAAATTATGATAACTCGTCCTAATACGGAAAGATGTGCATAAGAAACGTCAAAATCGGGCTTAAAACGCAAAAGTTATGCTAGTTTTACTAAAACGGTAATTATAAACGTTTTAACTTATTAAACACAATTTTACCAAAACCATTAGTTGGTGATTGAGCTATATAGAATATTATGTGGTTATCAAAGTACTATATTACTAGGGAGTTTCATAATGAGGCCTCTTCGGATGGCGTTTTCCTCCTTAATTTGGATTAAGACAAACAACTAGATATATTATCCTAGTTTGCCTTTACCATTTTGCGGTAAAATTGGAATTTCCTATCAAGAACATAAAATACATCTACATTAAGAGTTACCATTGATAGCTTTAGACCATATTATATCTAGTTATCTATATGTCTTATATCTTTCAAAATATTCACCATGAAATCTATATGAAAATATAAGTCATGCAATATACTTAACTTTTAAGCTTGCTATGAGTTTGATTACATTAGGACAATTCCTACGTTCCTATTATAACTTTCCGGAGCAAGAAAGATATTAGGAATGAGTCTCCATGTTCCTTACAAGGAAAGGAGTCTCGGTTTGACTTCTTTGATAAAGAAACAAACCATTGTTTACGGTTTTATCGTTGCATTAATACTATTAATAGAATTGCAAAATTCAATTTTAGTATTTTCGATAATACTCCTTGAAGAAAATTAACTACCCATGTTTATTCAAATAACAATTCCTAAACCATATGGGACTTATTTTATTACAATAACATCTAGTAAGCATGTTTCATCCCATCTATGCCGCGTGTTAACAGGTCTAACCACAACAATGCTAAGTCATCCAATCAAAAACATGCTTACTAGATGTTATTGTAATAAAATAAGTCCCATATGGTTTAGGAATTGCAATAGTTGTGAATTATCAATCATTAATTACCTTAACAATGCTAAGTCATCCAATTAAAAACAGTAATTATGTAACACTCACCGTCTCATGGAAAAGCGTATAATTACCTTACGATTGCAAATCTACACACGTCTCACGCATAGTAAAGAGCAATCTACAAGTGTTTTTACAAATTGGATGGCAACAACTTAGTTGAAAAAGGGTATTTTATTTGACGTGTCAAATATGTACGAAGAAGCATGCATACATCTTCGTATCATAGATTTTAATAAAAACTTTATTCTCAATTAAGTTATTATTACGGTATCACCTATTATCATCGTATCTTATACATAAATAGTGAGACCTTAAAATTGACGATTCAACGTATCTTTAAATATAAAGATTTGCCTTTTATCGCGGGAAAAGATTAAAGAATGATTAAAAATCATTCAAACCCTAGACCATTCGCGACTTCCTACATAGTATGCAAGGTAAGGAAACTACAACGTAGTCAGGTATTATAGGGTAATGGTGTCTACAAGACCGAAGTCTTGATGAGTCTCCCCGAACCTTGTCCTTGCAACTATATAGTACTTTTGCAAATTACGTCATTGATAAAAATTAAAACTTTAATTTAAAGAATACATTACAAACTATAAAATGCTAGTCTAGTCATGGAAGATTTTATATCGGATGTAAGCCGAATCCACTTTTGACTTTTTGCATTAGATAGTCCATAATAAATCTTATTTCGATAATCATTAGTCATGTTTATGTTTGTTTTCCGAAAAACCCTTTTATTTTCTCACAAGTCAAACTTAAAATAAAATAACATAAACACAAAACTAATACATATAACACTTATTTCAAAAGAAACACTTAACAATTAAGTCATGCAAATATCCATTATGATCCTAATTATCTAATAATTAAAACATGTATATATTCATATAAGGCTCCTTCGTCCTAAAAACTCCGGCCACATCCATCGATATAATCGATTGCGTAAGCCATATTACAAATATATACCACATAGCACATAAAATTTAAAACAACCTTTAGGCCCCATAAAGACATAGCTAAGGTCTTCCCTAGCTTTTAAAGTCGTGGATCGAAACGACATAAATTTAATGTCTATGTTTTAATTCTTGATCATCATATTTGCATAAAACTCTTTTAACAATTAACAAGATTTATATCACATATCCCTCCATGATAAATTGCATGTATTTATCATGGATGCCGAATTAACAATTAATTTTAAACATAAAACTGATCAATTAACAATTAAACGCATCAAGTTTTATCCATAAAATTTCATACAACCTAGAATTCGTCTAATTAATTTTATAATCAATAAAGATTGAATCTTGATGCACAAAGATCGAATCTTTATGCATAAAACGCCCAAAGGGCTTAAAAAATTAATCAAGAATCTTAATTTGTCAAATTTTATTACTTTGTAACTACAAATTCTATACGATGGCTCGTGATGCCACTGTTGGGTTTTACAACTATTAACTATTAAAGATCACGAGTACGCAGCGGAAAACATAAACACGTATAGAATATGTAATTAACAAAGGGATCAAGAAGTGTGTACCTTTTAGCAATAAATGAAACCACCTTCTTGAATATACGCGTGTGTATAAATAGAATACCACGCAAACTAATAAAGTTATCAAAGTAGATAACCTCTATGGTGTGCATACACTACACGTCACCGAGATACGTTAGGATGCTAGTCCTTCCTTCACGAACAAAACAACTCAACACATTGTTCATGTTTTGAATCTAATCATCACATGATCCAATCCCACAACAGATATAGTCAAACCACAAAGGATAAAGAATTAGCATTCAATATCTTTTGTACGCATGTGCATGTTGATATTACATGCATGTGTATGATACATTAAAACCATATCTTTTGAACAGATTCACATGCGAATGGTATTTGTAGGATTATCAATATCGACTGAAACCTTTTTAAGGGATATTATAATCGTGTATCATAAGACTTATATCATGTCACTTGATTTATGAAAGTTAAGAGAGTTTATATATATAGCCCAATGACTTGGTCTCCAAGTCATACTCAAACACCTCCTCAAATTTCATAAATCGACATTCGGACCCTTTCATATTTCCTTGTTCGACCGGTCACAATATATTAATTAATTATAACGTCTAACGTTAATAATTAACTACCATTTAATAATTTCGTGAAACATATTAATATAATTAATATACAATAAATATATATTAATTACATTAATAAACGTATCCTCTGTGTATACGTGTGTGCCCCATAGGCTCACATATTTTCGGCCATATATTTATTTATGATATGGACATATCCCAACAATTAAGTCATCCGCAATGGGCTTAGTTGGCATATGTTCAATGTTAGAAAAGTTACTAAATGGCAGCGATAAATGCATTGTGAGTAGCTCCATGTCACCACACGTATAAAACTCATGCCTCTATGAACAATCGAGCAATAACTACTAGAAAAAATGCCCGTGGCAATAATTATTTAACAACGATAGAGAAATTGTTGCTAAATTGTGCATTTAGCATCTAATTTTAACAAGGAAATTGTTAACAAAGTTGCAATTTTCATAGCAACAAAAAAATTAGTTGATATTTTTACAAATGGCCATAAATATTTGTTGCTAATTCGCACCGGTCGATTTAGCATCAGTTGGTTTTAGGTGCTATTTTCATCTGTGAGTAGGGGTGTCAATCGGGTTATCGGGTCGGGTCTATCGGGTTTTGAAAAAATAAAAACTAATCCGCAACCCGACCCTATAAGGAATCGAGTCTATCGGGTTGCGGGTTATCTGGTTAGACACTTATTCAAGCACAAAATAATGAGTCAAAGATGCTAACTGCCATGAGATTTGCATGAGGCCCAAAACCAAAACAAAATAACGTAGCGCATTATAAATATACACATTTGTTGACTGATCCACTGTCGTTTTGACAGTGGGTCAGTTGCTACAGTAACGGGCTCCAATTTTTGGGCCAGCCCGTTTTTTTTTTTTTTAATTTGTATGCACAAAGTAGGAATGGAAAAAAAAATATTACAAAAGTTTTGATTTATTCAGATAAAAAAAATACCCGCGGAAACATCTTCGATACCTAATAACTTTAAAATAATCGATATGGTCACAAACGTACAACCCATTATATTAAAAAAAACCCATATAGCAAAAAAAAAACAACACTTTAAACATGAGGCCCAACACATAAGCCATATAAAAAAAATTATTACTAATATACACATTTGTCGACAAACTAGCCTAAAATTCGCATAAAATGTGGCCCAAAATCTGGCCCAAAGTAAAAAAAAAAAAAAACTAGCCCAAAATTAGCCTGAAATCTGGCCCAAAGTAAAAAAAAATACAAAACGGTCCCTCAACTTTTAACTATTTACGATTTTCTTACACAAAAAATCCCGTAAAAAAATTAACAAAAAAAACACGTCAAGTTTTTATTGTTCACAACTTTTTTACATTCATCGGCCCAAATAAAAAGATATCGAACCGTCCCAAAAAAAGAAAATATTCGAGAAAAAATTAACCCGTCCCAACGCAAATTTTTTTTTCCCGAATCGTACAAAAAATGAAATATCCGGGAAAAAATTAGCCAAAAAAAAAACAACCCAAAAATAGCCTAAAATCTGGCCCAAAGTAAAAAAAAAACAAAACGGACCCTCACCTTTTAACTATTTACGATTTTCTTACACAAAAATTCCCGTAAAAAAATTTACAAAACCGTTCCAAAAAAAAAGAAAATATTCAGGAAAAAATTAGCCCGTCCCAACGCAATTTTTTTTTCCCCGAATCATACAAAAAAAAGAAAATATTAAAAATTAACCCCGCCATAACGCATCGCCAAAAAAAAATTCCTGAAACGCAAAAGAAATTATTCGGGAAAAAATTAGTCCCGCCGCAACGCGCGGATTCTTTTGCTTGTTCAATACATTAACTTAAACTAGAGCTAGATAAAAAAAGACACATAGCAGTTACACGAAAGAACAGAATGCTAGCAAGCAAGACTTTTTAGTACAACTAAAGAAGAAACAATTACATTTTCTTGAATGGCTATTTGAAATTCCTCACAGATACGTATCTGAAAACACCATATAACTTTCGTGGTATGATACCATTCGTGGGAAAGTTTGTGTAAATGGGTTTTAGTTGAATAATTAAAGATGTATAAACCTATTAATGGGTCTTGTCGGGTTAACCCGATAACAAATTAGCTAAAACCCTAACCCGACCCTATAAGGCTATCGGGTGTATCGGGTTGACCTGATAAACCCGATAAGGCGTATTGGACCCGAATCAACCCGGCCCTATAAGGCCTTATCGGGTTCAGGTTGACCCATATGACACCCCTAGTTGCTAATGACACATTTTCTAGTAGTGATATATATCCTTATAACTTGTATTAATAAAGTATTAGATGTCCTTTAGAAATAGTACAACCACGTGTTGGTTGAATTGAATTTTGGTAAGTTTAATGCATTAGGTAGGTTTTTTTTTAAAAGTTGATATGCTGATGAGGCGATAACATAAAAATAAAAGAAAAATGCTAGAACCACAAAGAAACTCTCACAAAAGTTTTTACAAAATGACGTGTCTTATGTTGAGTGGCATGTTCAAATTTACTTTTTAATATTCTCTCTTATATGCATCCGTTAGAACAGTTTATTACACTCTGGGTTTGAGATGCTCTTAGTATTATTGCTGCATGCAAACATAACCATTTTTTCATAGATTGCACTACCAAAATGTTGGCCTTTGTTGTATATTATACTCTTACACATTTGACAATCAAAACGACATAGTTTTGACACCAATTTCACTGTTCATTATAAGCACTGTAGCACTGCTACAGTGCTACAGTGCTGGGCCAAAAAAGCCCAAAAAATTTAGCCCAAAAATTTGGGCCGGCCCAATTAGTTTTTTTTTTTTTTTTTAAATTGTTGGCACAAAATAGGGAGGAAAAAAATGTTACAAAAGTACCGATGCATTCAGATAAAAAAATATCCGCGGTAACATTTCCGAATTGACTTCAACAGGCCCAAAAAATTAGCCCAAAAATTTGGGCCGGCCCAATTAGTTTTTTTTCTTTTTCTTTTTAAAAAAAAAATTGTTGGCACAAAATAGGGAGGAAAAAAATGTTACAAAATTACCGACGGATTCAGATAAAAAAATATCCGCGGTAAC
>BQNB010031429.1:13969-53992 GCA_026074375.1 Tanacetum coccineum | reverse complement strand
TCTAGTTTAATTTCGTAATTTCTAGGTTTTTCTTAAACGTTTTTGTTCGTTATCATCTAATTTGACTTTTCCACACTTCCAATTCAGTTCTCTCCTTCAAACTCAAATCTTCGATTGTATCGATTTTCCAGTACAGCCTCGTTGGGGATAAACGACCCGGGAACATTCTATACTACTTCTCGGTATCATTGATCTTGTTGATTTTTAGACTTATATATATTTTATATTTTATTATATATTATATATATATGGTGTGAATTTCACCAATCATCGTCCAAGAAGCAAGATTGTACTTCAATGTCAATAGCAGAAGCCGAGTATGTGTATTTATCTGTATGCTATGCTCAAGTTCTATGGATGTGAACTCAGATAACAGATTATGGCTTTCACTTTGACAAAATACCCATGTATCGCGATTCTAAGGAAGACATAGCCATCTCGTGCAATCCAGTCCATCATTCTCGCACGAAGCACATTGATGTCAGATATCACTTTATCAAGGAACATGTTGAAAAGGGTATTGTTGAATTGTTCTTTGTCAGAACTGAATACCAGTTAGTTGACCTTTTTACTAAAGCCTTACTTTAAGATAGGTTTAAGTATTTCGTCAGACAACTTGATATGAGATGTTTGACTCCAACAGAACTAGAGGTTCTAGCAAAAGAAACTGCTTGATATCTATCAAACATCAACTTGTAAATATTTTTATTTTTCTTTTTATTTTGATTTATAAATATTTTAAAAAAAAGAAAATAAAAAAATATAAAACCAAGAAAAAGAAAATACAAAAATTTAAAATCTAGAATAACAAAATACAAAATCAAAAAAGTTCAAAAATGCCAAAAAGAATCTTCTCGACATGTCTCTTGGAATTGATAACATTTATGTACCTAGATATGTCGATTAACATTAACACGGGTGTATAAATGAAGTTTGAGCAAGAGTTCAAACGATTTAAAACATGTCATTTCAAATTTTCTCAAATGGCTTACAGTTACTTCAGACTGTAACCCGGACCCGAATATTATATGGAAGTGTACGTTTCAGTGCACTTACTCTAAAATAGAAGAGAAGTCTTCTATCATGTGGTTTTAAAAACTATTTAATACAATTTTTCAAGAATTTCTCAAAAAGATTTTCAAAATATTTCAAAATTGCGTGTTCAACACTCTCTTCCTCAAATAAGTTTAAAAATCGTGGTATCAATTTTTCTTAAAAAGTTCATAAGTGGGTCAATTTTAAGGGGGGGGGGGTTAAAATAAAGCCTTTAATGTATTTTGGGTACATCTCATAAATGTAAATTTTATGTATCCAAAGCATTCACTGAAATTAAAATGTGATATTTTAATGTCAAATCACAATATACACTATTCACCAAGACATCTAACTCCATCTTCAACATATTTGTGGTGTCATATAATGTTAATTTTTTAATTTTGTGGTATCCCGCAAATATTGTTGAATGAGAGCAAACATAAAATGTTCTATATTTCATGCTATGTATACATTCTTCTCCCTAGAAGCTTTTAAGAAAATGTCATTTTAATCAATTAATATTTCAAATACTAAAAGATTTAATATTTCAAATAAGGGGAGAAAATATGATTAAAATGTGATCTTTAAGACTCTAAGTGCACAACTTCTACCCACATGTGAGATACAATTTTGAATCTCAATTCACATGTGTAGGGGGAGTATTTCAAAAGAATAAAACTCTCAAAGTGTTAAAACGTCTTGATTTCTATCAAACACTTTGATTGATTTTCAAAGGTTTTATGGTTTCGATCACTATACCTAACAACCGATTAACTCACGACGTCGATGAAGTCATAAGGTGGTTAAGGTTAGGTATAAGCCCTACGATCCATGTGACACCCCGCAAATTTCCGTTTAATAATTTACCCGTTTTCGTTTGATAATTTTGAATTTTTAAAAGTTTTGTTTAACTTTTACGTTTAACCGGGAAGTTTTTCGCTTTTATCTGAGAATCGTCTCCGAGAGCGAACTGGGACACCAAACGTTGTAGTATTTTGATAATATTCACGTTTTTATATTTTTAGGCAATATTTAAAATTTCATAATTTTTGGTGACACCGTTGCTCGTTTCTGTTATTCGCGTGCTACGTGTTTTATTTGATCAATATGTGCAAGTTAGGAACCATGGAAATTAATTCATCTCAGACCCACTAACTCTTGCATGGTGGAGACCACAATGGTCCCTTCCTTTGGCTTCTCGCAACCGAATACCACCAACATGCATGCATGGGATGCCATTTTTGAATTTTAAATCATATAAGACACATACATGCCATCATGTGACTAGTTTTGTCCACCTTAAGCCCTATTAGTGGATCAAATTGGTACCCTCTTGGTCCCTTGGCTTCTAGCCGATGCACACACAAGCACACACACTCTTGGTGTGTGAAATTTTGTTCTTATATAATACATGCATATCTCATTCATTCTTTCATTATTCACACACACACAAAAATTTGAGTTTTCTCTCTTCTTTCTTGCTCTCTTGTTCGAACCACCTCAAACACATACATAAACTCATAATTTTTTCAATCTTGATCAAAAACATTTGAAGATATTGGTATGTGCTTAATTACACATACCTTTTACCTATAAAAAAGAGCCTAAATAATCAAAAACGGACATAAAATGCCAAATATTTGTGTGTTTTGTGATTTATGACTGTGCAGGTAACGAATATTCACTAAAGGACAAAAACAAAGTCAAAACCGACAAAACCGAGCATGATAATGGAAAGAGCGTAAAAAGTCAAAGTCAAAGTCAACAAGTCAAAGTCGAAGCCGAAACCAAAGAAATCTTATCGGGCCATCCCGTACCTATCTAATGGACCAAGACAGCCCAATAAGCCTTGTTGTATAATTAAAAGCCCAAATTCTAATCTATACTTAATCCGACCCAAATATAAGCCCAATCCATAACCCCATTACACCCTTAATTCTTTTACACAACTGGTCCTTCCCCCTTTGCATCGTTAGTCCAAAAGGACTAATGGTGCCAATCCTTTTTCCCTTAACTTTAAAGGGACAAATGGTAAACTTATTTCGGCTTAACAAATAAGCCCGAATATGGCTTATTGGGCTTTTAGCCGCATCCCACAACCAAGGCCCAACACCACGAGTTTATTTTTGAGCTTATGTGGTTCAATTTATTATTGCTTGGCTTATTGTGAGCTTATTTAATAGCTTATTATTAAGTCGCGTGTTTATTATTTAATGTTTTGCTTATCGGACTATATGGATAAGTAAAACTACATTTTTGGACTTGACGGGCCAAGGCCCAACATAAACACAATACACCAAGACATAAAGCTACGCTGTAGCTTATTGAATAAGTTCATGAATATCTTATTTGATAGTGTACGACTTAGACGTTATACGTTTAACTCATTTTGAACGTTGGACGTTACGAATAATAATATTAGGCTTATTGGGCCTAAAAGCCCAATAAGGGTCTGAATGGTCTTTTGATAACTTATAAAAAGAGATTTGATGATGTATAGGTTGTGATTATGAAAAGTGATTTGAAAATGGTTTTAATAAAGTCTACGACTTTGGAAAAATGTGTAAACACAAATGGGTCACGCTGAAATTTTTATAATTTATTATACTTAGTAAATATTAGAAAATGCACATGATAAAAATAGATATACAGGAATTTAATAAAGTGCCGAACAATATATATATATATATATAAATATATACTTAGACATTTATATGTATATAATATTAGTATACATACTATTATTTACTCGTTTTACTTACGAAAACATTTGACTATTATACGATCACAAGCGTTAATTTTGTAAACATATTAACAAAAGTACACTAGCATATGCTTATGCATTATCCGTAATTCGTTACTACTCCGATATTAAACCAAACCCTCATTTCATAGGTTGTCTTTGTGAACCGTCGTTCGTTATCGTGTGATTTACTACCTAGACTATCTCTTCATTCACCAATCAAGGTAGATCAGAGCCCCACTCTTTAACTCATTATGATAATTTATTTTATAACTTGGGGTGAGAACATTGCTATGCTTTTCAAACGGACACAATAAAATGTACTATACGTGAGAAATTCCCCTTTTACGTGTTGCCTAAGTAGCGTTTAGACCACTATTGCCTGAATTATCATGAACTGTTAATCACCTTTAACCGACTGGCTGGTTAAGTGAGCGCGAGTGAATAAATAGATCTATCGGGACTAATTATCCCTATCCGGGTAAAAAGCACGTATTAGTTTTTGAGTTTGCCAAGACTAACGGATATATGTCCATGTCGCAACAAGTTAGTGGTCTTTGTCGAACCACCTGAAGGGCAAGCTTTAAAGCACTGTACAGCAAACTTTCAGTATTACTTCACATGTCAATGAACTAGTGCAACGTAAATACCTCTTTATGTGAAGTTGTATCTCCTATAACTGTCGCATACGTTTTGATAATCTTGTGGTCTACATTAAATACGTTTGAACTAAACCTATGAATTCACCAACTTATAAGTTTTGATGTTTTAAGCATTTTTACTCAGGTGCATAGGCCATGGACGTTTGTTGATTGAACTTACGAAGACTATTTGCCCGGACCGGTTTACCAGAAATTTATCTATGTCTTCAAATACCGTTGTTGAACTAATTTAAGCTTCCACATTTTAACTTTTGTATCTTTTAAATTTGATCGATGTAAAACTTATTAATATTTTAAATTTATGCAACGATGTTTACTTTTAAAACGTACCCTTAGAAGTCGTTCTTTATGCTTTGTACTTGAGATATTCAATAACGTCACGCCCCCAGACGCTAAATCGGACGGGACCCTATTTAGGAGTGTGACATATTGGTATCAAGAGCTAAGGTTATAGGGAACCATGTAGTATAAACTAGGTCTGGTCTATAACCAGTATGTGATCCTACGTGATTATACGTGCCTTACGTGATTTTACATATATGTAATATGTATATGTACTATGTAGTTAAATACTAAGTATAACTAATATTACTATAATTATATTGCATTCTTTTTGCGGTACTTCATCCGATGGTTTATTCATTCACTCATTCATCTATGCATTCATTTACCCATTCATTCATTCATTCATTTACCCATTTGATCATTCTTTTTCTCGCATCATGCATGGTTGGTATAAAGGATATTTATATAAACTTTTACTTGTGTAGGTCATGGCTATCTGTGTTATCTCAGTTTCATCAGATTTGTCTGAGGAGAGTGTGGGGACATCTACTGGACAAGTTATCTTGTTTGGTACTATCCCTACCACTATCCCTAACACTACACCTTCTGTGATTCCACCTACTACCCATATTGATACCACACCGATACCTACTGTTTCACCCACTATACCACCATCACCTGATTATACACCCGCATCATCTGATTATTCACCCGCATCTGATACGGAGTTTGATCCATTTGAGGACACGTCATCAGATCATATACAGCCACTACCAGCTACTTTGCCATTTCTTTCATCGACCGATGATTCTTCAGACAGTGATATACCTGATACACCACCATCACCTACCCATGGTACACCATTCACTGAGACTACCCTTTTTATCCAGAGTTCACCTGTTGCATTTGGTGCACTTCAACGTCGAGTCATGGTTCTTGCACCTGGCCAGCCTATTCCTCATGGTCGACCGTACCGCTACCATCTTAATAGGCCGGTACACATGATGATTGCGAGGAAGAGGGTTGGACCGTTACCTACTCATCGTCTTGCTATGAGACATTCAGTTGATTACTCTTCTTCAGATCATTTTTCTTCGGATGATTCTTTGAGGGATTCATCATCGAGTTCATCATCAGAGACTTCTTCGGATTCTTTTGCGGATGCTTTATCTGATTCTGAATCTAGTCATTCATCTTCTGATCATTCATTACCCACACCATCATCGGGTATGAGACCTAGTCATCATTTATGTTCATTGGTACCGAGTATTCATCGTTCATCTGCTGCTATTTCCGATAGACCATCTCATGATTCTTCTTCTGCGAGCCCTTCTCGCAAGAGGAGTAGATCCCTTGCTGCATCTGTACCGTTATCTTCACCTACCCTTAGAGCATTGTCTTATGCACGTAATGACCTTTTACCACCACCTAAAAGGATTAGGAGTCCTAAGACAGCTACAGATTTAGAGGGTTGTTCAGAGGATAGTTTTGAGCCATATGTACATAGAGAGGCTGGATTGGGAGTTGATTTCGAGGATGAGAGTTCTGAGCCGTCTAGGTGTAGAGGGACTGATTTAGAGATAGATGTTGATGCTGTGAGAAGTGATGGGATTGATATTGACCCTGAGATTCAGGCAGAGATTGACGAGTGTATCGCTTATGCTGATGCTCTTAGAGATAGAGGGATTGATGCTAGAGTTGTAGTTGAGGCTATTGATCGAGAGGAGACTGAGACGAGTATGAGAGGCCCAGTTGAGGTTAGAGTGGATAGAGTTACTCACCCAGTGGTAGCTGATGATATCCCTGAGCCTGCTCAGGAGGGAGCTGTAGAGGTCACGTATGAGACATTAGGATATTTGGTTCAGAGATTTCATGATCATACTGAGGAGATTCTGGTTCATCGTGTTCAGGTTATTGAGAGTGTCTAGAGGGATCAGGGACACATGATCGTAGCGACAAGACAACAGAGTGCTGATATGTTGGAGAGGATCCGAGAGCTAGAGCGGGATAATATGAGACTTAGAGACATGATGGATGTTGCGAGTCAGAGAGTTGCCCGGTCTCAGCGTAGGGAGTTGCGTGTTCAGAGGGAGATAAGACAGATTCGGCATTTCAGATTTTATGATCGCATGAGGACTGCTAGGCTTGAGGCTTGTGCCAGGAGGCATTTGGGTTACCGTTATTAGATTATTCTTTGAGTATCTTAGTGTTGACCTATAACACCTAGTAGTAGCTAGTTATTAGGGATTTGTAAATCCTATATTTTGGAACCGTGTTGTAACCACTAGTATTGATGATATGAAATCTAATGTTACCATTCTATGTTCGATAATCTTAACTTAATAATATATGTTGATCCCACTTCAATAGATCGAATTCCTTATGCTTGTTTAAGGTTTAGTTATATTAGATAAATCTAACACAACTATAGTAAAAACTTTGTTTGAATGTATTAAAGATTATGCGGAATCTAATCTTTAATATTAAGAAGAATTATTAATGAAACAGTAATTCAATGAACATATAATTCAACAAATAAGCTCCAACTTTATTAATGATAATAATACGAATACTCTTAAAGTATTAGGGTTACAAAGACCTTGAAGCTAAGAATTATACGACTAAGATTGATTTGGTTTTGGTTTGATATTGGTATTGGTATTGGTATTGGTACAGGTATCGGTGTAGGTATTGGTGTATCAATCTCTATGCCCTAGGATTTCCTTTTATACACCAAGGAGTCCTACTCGGCTTACAATACTTTCCTAAGTATATAAAATCTTTTCTATAAATAACTAATACATATCAAGTAAGCAGTACTAACAAACAGTACTAACTTACACTAGCAGTACTAACTTAATACTAGCAGTACTAACTACTTAGAATATTTTCTTGAGCAGTAGTAACTCTTCAGCAGCATTAACTTCAAGCAGTCTTTGTACTAGCAGTAGTAACTTTCACTAGCAGCATTAACTTTTGTACCAGCAGTAGTAACTACTTAGTATATTTTCTTTGAAGTTCATGAGCAGCACTAACTTCATCAGAGCAGTATTAACATAAACTTGAGCAGCAGTAATTCTAACAGCATCAAGAAGACTTTTAATCCCAACAATCCTCCCCTAAACTTGATATTCTTCTTCAAAATCATCAAGTTTCTTCATTTAAAGCTTCATCAACACCAGGAGGATGCTTCCAAACACTTCTTTACTTCTTAAGTTGTTTTATGATGAGTTTAAGAAGCTGATAAGCCATTTTACTTTCATAATCAATATTAAGCTTCTTTTTCAACATCATTGAAAGTGTAAGTGGTGCAAGGGGATATTTCTTCTCTACCAACTTGTAAATCTGCATATGTTGCATCCTTAAGGAATGTACTTTACAGGAGTCATATAGCTTCCAATCTAACACTTTGCATGCTTGTTTATTCCTCCATACTGCATCTTCTACGTGTGGTTCAAACATTGTTTTCAAATCACCCCATAATAACAAATCTAAGTCTTCCATTGGTTTTGTTGACTCAAATTTAGCTTTTACCAACTTGTACAAATCTTCCCTGTTAAAATTTTTAAGCATTTGACTAAAGAACATGTACATTTGAGACTTTCCATAAGCTCTTATTATTTGATAATAGCTTTTTCTTCCTTCTTTATAAATCTTTTAGCCAACAATACTTGGAGACTTAACAACCAAAGGTATAGCATCAATTGCTACTTCTTTTTCATCTGGAATAATTTTCATTAACTGTTTAAGCTCTGCTGTTTCTTTGTCATCTTCTACTTTTTGCTTCTTTGTATTCTCTTGTATCAGCTCTGTTCCTGCTCTCTTTTCTTTGCCTTCCACCAACTTTGTTCTAAAGTCTTCAAATGTATTTACCCTTTTGAATGCTCTGTCAAACATCTCTTGAATAGAATCAAACTCTTTAAACTTTAAATCTTTGAGCTTGTATCCTTCCATGTTCTTTAGGTAAGTACACATTATCTGTCTCTATTGAGCTTTTGTTAATGGTTTGTTTCTTTTCTCTTCTTGTGGTATATCCTATATCATAACACGGGGTCGATTCTTGGATTTGGCTAGTTTCTAGAGAGAGAAACACTAGAGAGCTTCTTGTTCTTGTTCTTGTGCTTGCATTCTTTCAGCCAATTGATGATCATCATCAATCATTGCTTGTATATCATCCCATGTTTCAATCAAGGCAATATTGGCTTCTTATTCTTTTTCAGCTTTCTCTCTTGCAAGTCTTTCTTCTTCATCAAATTCAACTTGTAGATTTAAAGCAGTTTCTTCATCAAGCAAGATTTGATCTTTCTTCTTCACAGGTTCTATCAATATTCCTTTACCTTTGTCATGTGATTGTTGTGAAGAGATTTTTTTTTTTTTTTAGTTGTGAAGATTTTGTTGTTGTAGATTCACCCAGCTCTTGTATAACAACCCCTTTCTGCTTGGGTTTTGTACTTTTTATTTCTTCAAGTGCTTGAGCCAAAGTAATATCATCAACAGTTGTAATTGTAGCAGTAGTTGTTTGTCAGCAGCACAAACACGTTGTTGCAGCACTAGTTAGTACTAACTTTATCACCAGCAGCACTAACCTGAGCAGCATCAATAATTAGCTTAGCAGTATTAATAACTTCAACTACTTCTTCAACAACTTCCTCACCAGCAGAAACATTCATATCATGAACACTAACCAGGGTAATTTCTTCATCTGCATCAATAGCATCAATCCTCCCCTGTTTGGATGCATCCTCACCCAAACTTTCTTCTATCATCAGGGATTATTCCCCTAGGCTGTCAAACCAACTTTGTATAAATTCTTCAGCCTATGAGTTTGTTGACCAATTTTGCTTTTCAAGCTTCTTGACCCTCCTTTTCAAACTAGCAATCTCATTATCTTGAGTGGTCTTTGTCTTCTCAAATTCAGAACCCGGTTTGTAAGAGGTACATTGTCGCCATCTATTCATCAAGGATTAAAGTTATCCTATCACTTTGAAGTGTGCTACCTCTTGCTGAGCAGTGAATCATTAGGATAGGTTTAGATTACATCTCAACTGTTAAGCAATAGTATCCCCCATGGTATTCTTGGAACTGGGACCACCACCTGAATTAGTTCCTTAGGAACTAGATTCATTAGGTGTTGCCTTGGATCGGGTCTTAGTTATGTTGCCACTGTCCTGCTCTACTTCTAAGCTAGAAGCAGTAGTGGCAGCCCTCACTAAACTGTCACTCAACTCCTTATGGACAGCCTCATCTGCAACATTGTCACTTAGGAACACTAGGCTGAGGTACCTGAGTGTCCTTTCTTTTAGGCTTGCTAGGTTTTTGTATCTTTTGATGGTTGAGGAAAGATGGTTGATAAAAGGGGTGTGTGATTGAAAGTTCAGTTGGATTTTCACTGATACCTCACCCATTTATGATTGGTTTTTTGTACACACCATGTTGAAATTAAAGGGGGTTACTCTACCAGAATAACCTTTGCCTATTTTTTCATATTTCTAATATCTTGTTAGTGTTACGAGGGTGCAATATAAATTCCTATGAGTTGACATCCCCTCAAGTTGTTTGGTCCAAGATTTGTACAAAACCCCTTGGATACTATTTAAAATTTTTGCCAGAAGACATTATCAAGTTTCTAATTCATACTATCAAAAATCATTTTTGAAAGTGAATTTCTGATTTGTTTCTAAACAGATAATGGCAGATTGTCCATAGTACTACTAAACTCATTCCATGCAGTTGTCTTTGGATCTGTAGACACTGTAAAAATAGTATGATTAGGAAATTTCCATTGTGGGAAAAAAGAATGGTTATAAAGATGCCCCATCAATGCAAAGTTGTTCAAAATGGTAGAATTTGTTAAATCTGGGTAATACTACTCAATACTTCCTCCTTACTAGTTGAAGATCTTCTTCTAAACAGAGATTTCAGTGATGATTATCTTCTTGCCATCTACTAGGGCATGTAACTGTGCTTCCCCATTGATAGTTTTAGGCCTTGACTGTACGACAGGAACTTTTTATGCCAGGAATATATATATAGTAGGATTAATCGTTAATGCATACCTTATAGGGTGTGCATTCAAAAAATCTACAATTTGTTCAAACCCATCACTCTCTATGGGTTTAGACAAAAACGCGACCATATTATGAGTATCTGCAAACTTTAGAGTCATCATTTGTGTTGGGTTTTGATAATGGATGATAAAATTGAGTTAGGGTTTGTAATTAGAGAGTATTTGAAAGAAGGAAATTGATTAAAGGATCGATTGAAACCCTTAATCAAAGTATTTATGGAAAATACCCTCAACAACATTAAACTTTTTCACCAGCAGAGTAGTAAGTTATGCCTTAGCTTAGCATTTTACTTTTGAAGTCACCTTAGCATTAACTCCAATTCCATTTAACTAGCTTTTTTCTATCATCAATTTAACACTTTTCTTTGCTTTTCCTGCAAAATGTTAGTCCAAAAACCAAGAAAACATAAGCCATAGCAATTTTTTCTAATTATTCTGTATTAATTATACTATCAGGATTAAGTTATCTATAAGTAGAAAACTCAGCAGTATGAAGTTTTTCTTTAATACAAGTCAATTTAAAGTCTAATCTTGTGTGTTCTTGTGTTAATCGAATGATCTAAAGACCTACACTCTACAAACACATAAAGAGATAAAAGACTTTAAAATTCATCATTCCAATACTAACAATCAAATAGTGAAATCTACTTACATCAAAAGCTTTTGTAAGCAAATCTGCAACATTCTTGTTAGTATCGATTTTGACCATTTAAATCAATTTCTTTTCATTGCAATCTCTAATAAAATGATGTCTGATCTCTATATGCTTTGTTTTTGAATGAAAAACAAGATTTTTAATTATGCAAATATTACTGTTATTGTCAATAAAGATTTTGGTATGCATAAAATTGTACTCATAATCAAGTAGTTGATTCTGAGTCCAAAGCACTTGTCCATAGCAACTTGAAGCAGCCACATATTCAGCTTTGTTGTGGAATTTGCAACCACTGTCTGTTTCTTACACTGACATGGTATTAATCTACATCCAAGGAATTAACAACCTCATGTTGTAGACTTCCTATCCAAGCTTGCTCTAGCATAATCACTATCAGTGTATGCTACCAAATCAAAAGGAGAATCTTTTGGATACCAAAGGCCTAATTTTGGTTGACCTTTTAAGTACCTAAAAACCCTTTTCACAACATGAAAGTGTGAAACCTTTGGATTGACTTGGTATCTAGCACATGCATACACTGCAAACATGATGTCAGGTCTTGAAGATATATGATACATCAATGAACTAATCATTGACCTATACATATGAACATCCACTTCTTTACCATCTTCATCCTTGAGCAGAGGCTTTTGAGTTTCCATTGGTGTGCTTGCGGTCTTGACTTCTGTAAAAACCAAATTTCTTCAAAATTTCTTTCACATATTTATCTTGACTAATAAATATGCCACCATTCTTCTACTTTACTTGTAATCCCAAGAAGAATGTAAGTTCTCCCATAGAACTCATCTGAAAATTCTCATGCATCAACTTCTCAAATGCAATGCATAGCTCATTCTTTGTTAAACCAAAGATGATATCATCCACATAAACTTAGACCAACAAAATATCACCTTTGTACCTTTTGATGAATAAGGTATTGTCAATTTTCCCTCTTTGAAACCCATTGTCCAATAGATATGTTGACAAGGTTTCATACCAAGCTCTAGGAGCTTGATGTAGTCCATACAGTGCTTTTTCAACCTTGTATACTCTATCAGGAAAGTCTGAATCTTCAAATCCTAGTGGTTGACATACATACACCTCTTCTTTAATCTTCCCATAGAGAAAAGCACTTTTTACATCCATTTCATACACCATAAATCTTTAAATGAAGCATAAGCTAAAAATAGCCTAATTGCTTCAATTCTTGCAACAAGGGCAAAGACTTCATCATAGTCAATCCCTTCTTCTTGTGTGTACCTTTGATCAACCAATCTTGTTTTATTTCTTATCATAATTCTCCTTTCATCATTTTTCTTCCTGAAAACCCATTTAGAGCCTATAGCCCTTTTTCAGTTGGTAAATCCACTAAAGTCCAAACTTCTTGTAACTTGAATTGTAGAAGCTCTTCCTACATAGTCTCTATCCATCTTGGATCCTTCAATGCATGAATTACCTTTTTGGGTTCTTCCTGTCATAAAAAGCAAGGAAACAAGCAATTTTGAAGGTGTTTATGGTTTGTTCTTTGTTGAATAGTACTAACAAACCCATGTTCCTTCAAATTCTTTGACATCTTTCTTGTTTGTGTAGCTGATTGAAAATCTCCAATCACTTGATCAAGAGGATGATCTTTATGAATTCTTATAATTCAATTAGGACTGACTTGGATTGTTGTATCCAAATTGTTCATGTTAGCCTCTGCACCATCATCTTCATCATCTCTTGAGAAGTTAAATATGCTATAATCTTCTAAAGTAGGCATATTTTGATCAAATGGAAGTTCAATGCTTGTTTTTGCACCAACAACATAACCTCATTTGTGACAGCAGCATTAACATTGTTAGTGTTGTTAACATTATCTTCCTTTTCTTGATCATTACATTCAATATCTTTTCTTAGATCTTCATCAACCTTCTTTCCATCATCACTTGAAGGTTTAGATCCATCATTATGAGAACTCTTTGGATCTTGGGAAAATGATGGATCAGTAGTCCATAATAGTAGCAAAATGTAATCTTTGACAGGTTCTGTCTCCTTTCTAGCTTGACCTGCATTATCACTTGCTTTTGTACCTGCAAAACCATTAGACTATGTACCTGTAACAATTAGCTCATAATTCATTATTATTGTTAGTGCATCAATATCAAATAGCCAATCTGGTTCACTACCTACAACATTGGGTGCACTCTCACTGAACCTAATATGCAAGTTTTCTTCCATTATCCTTGTTCTAATATTGAATACTCTAAAGGCTTTACTATTTAAAGAGTATCTAACAAAGAAACCTTCATCAACCTTACCATCAAATTTACCTAAGAATCTATGATATTAAGAATAGTAACAAGACACCCAAATGGTCTCATAAAACTTAAAGTTGGTGTTCTACCATGAAAAAGTTCATATAGGGTCTTGTTATGAGGCTTAACTACTAACACTCTATTTTGCACATAGCAAGCAGTATTAACTGCTTTTGCCCAAAAAGTAGTTGGCAACTTAGAATCAGCTAGCATAGTCCTAGCAGCCTCAATTAGTGTCCTATTCCTCCTCTCAGCAACTCCATTTTGTTGAGGAGTTCTAGCTACACTAAATTGTCTCAAAATACCCTTCATTTCACAAAACTAATTCATTTCTCTGTTTTTGAACTCAGTCCCATTATCACATCTAATCACCTTAACCTTATGATCTACTAGATTTTCTATCCCAGTTATAAAGGACTTAAGAATGCCACTAGTCTCATCCTTAGTAGCTAGAAAGAAAACCCATGTAAACCTACTATAATCATCTGTGACAACTAGGCAATACATTTTCTTCATAAGGCTTTTTACAAATGTTGGACCAAACAAGTCCATATGCAACAAATGTAAAGGAAGACTGATTGAGTTCTCTGTTTTGGACTTACAAGAGGCTCTGTGCTGCTTTCCCTTTTGACAAGCAACACAGGTTTGATCATTTTCAAAAAGTTTGGAAGGTAAACCTCTTACAAGATTTCCCTTAACCAATTTATTCATGGTTTTAAAATTTAAGTGACCTAGCCTTCTATGCCAAAGTTTAGATTCATCAGATGTGGCTTTTGCAAAAAGGCAAGTTAAACCTCCTTTAGGAACTATGTTCTTTAAATCAACACTATACATATTGTTCTTTCTAGGAACTCTAAGTAAAACTTGACTTTCATCAATTAACTTAAAGTTTGGAGATAAAACAATACATTCAGTGTCATTAAAAAGAACACTATTCTTTTTATCACACATTTGTGAGACACTAAAGAGATTAAACTTTAACTCTCTCACAAAATACACATTTTCAAAATCTAGATTACCAGTTTTAATGGTACCTTTTCTTGTGATTTTCCCTCCTTTGGGGTTCCCTCCAAAAGCAACATATCCTCCATCTATCTCTTCATAGTTTGTAAGATAGGACATGTTCCCTGTCATGTGCCTTGAGCATCCACTATCAATCACTCCTTGATCCTGTAAATCCATTTATGGATTGCCCTGCACATTAGATAAGAAAATTAGTTTCTTTTGGGGACCCAAGCCATCACTGACTTGGATCTGCCTTATGCATCAATATAATCAAACTTTTTTAGGGTGATTGATGCACTGTTGTGTTTAGAAACATGGTCTAAAACTTTAGTCTTTGGTTTCCAAACCCAACAAGCTGAGGCCTTAACAGCATTAACATTATTTCCCTTAACAGCATTAACTACTGCTTTTGGCCTAGTAGTATTAAAATTTTTACCACTAACAGTATTAACCCTTTTATCAATATTATTGTTTTTGAATGCTATGTTCTTATGAATGGGCCTCTTAACAGTTGAATGTGCTATTTTAGAAAGATATGACATTGGTCTAGCAGCATTCACTATTGTTTTTGAGTAAGCAGTATTAACTTGTCTAGCAGTATTAACTGATACTAAACCAGACTTCATTAGTACTGCTCTTAGAACTAAGTTCTTTTTAGCACAGGGGTGAGTCTTTTTAGCAAAATTTTGATGATTCACCCTTTGAGTATTGTTCCAAATAGGTTTTACCATCCTTTGATTTTGAAACTATTTTTGATGGTAATTGCAATCAACTTGCAAATGATCAAAGCTTCCACACACATAACAGGCCTTATTAAACATCTCAAAATTGCTTCCTAGTTTTTGAGACATCATATTGTTCCAATTTCTTTAATTGCATCTTGGACTGTGAGTGTTTTGCCTATGTTTCTCAACTTGTTTAACAGTTTTCCTAGCAGTTTTCACTTGTTGCTTAGGTTTGACAAACTCTATCTTAGCAATACTAGGCTTAACTGTTTTGTTCTCAGTTTTAGTTTGAGACACATTTTCTTCCTCACTATCTGACACCTAATCTTCAATAATTGGGGAATCATCAGACTTTCTAACTACCTTAGACACTTCTTCATCAGACTTTTTGTTCTTAACTACAGGATTATTAACAAACTCATCTAAACCAATAAAAGACAAATTAGGTGTTAGAGGCATGAAATTTCCTGTTGGAACTGCATTATATTTTTTATAGCCTAGACCTTTCTTGTAATTATCAGCAATCTGACACTCTATGAGCTTGTTTAAGCTATCAGATGCATTTTCAAATTTATCTACATTAAATTGAATGTTATCTTTTTCTTTTTAAATTTTTTCAAGCTTCTTCCTAAGCTCTCTAATAGTTATTTATCCTACTTGAATATCCCATTTTAATCCATTAATGTTTTCTACATAAACAGACTCGTTCTTTTTATAAAATTCAAGTTTTTCTTCCACTGATTCTAAACATGTTTTATAACCTAAAACCATTAAACTAGATTTCTCTAAATCTCTTAATAGTTGATCATTTTGAGATTTAAGTAATTTAATAGTTTCCATACAAGATTTTGAACAATTTGAATCATTGGATACGTCTGAGTCAGAACTTGAAGATGAGTAAGCCATAAGTGCATAATTAGGTCCTTCCTCTGCCTGATCACTCTAGTCATATCCACCAAGACCATCACATGACACCAAAGCTGTGGAAGTAGTTGTTTCCACAGGCACACTCCTTCTTGAGATTTCCTTGTTCTTGTTGTCTTGATTTCTTAGAGCTCTGCACTCCCTAGCAAAATGTCCCCTCTTATGGTAGTTGTAGCACTCCACTTTGGACTTATCAAAACCAATAGTCTCATTGCCATTAACAATAAGCTTCCTTTCTGTATTCTTCAAAAACCTTCTAGCCCTCATAGTCAACATGGCCATTTGCCATCTCAAATACATCTCTTCTATATCATCAGGATTCCTCATGTGCAAGTTGAGGACTATTTGGTTGACTAGCAAAGAATGAACAAATAACAGCACCACTCAAGTTATCAATGTTTGTAAAGTAAGTAGCATTAACTTGAGTGCTAGCAATAGAAACTCCATGAGCAGCATTAACTGCTTCATTAGAACTGCTAGTGTTGTTATTTGAAGAGGACACAAAAGCCATGTTCTGTGTGTTTGAACTTGAGCTAGACATCCCTTTGACTTCTAGTTCATACACCTTGAGGTTGTTATAGAGATCATCCATGCTCATTGTTTCTAACTCAATTTTATTCCTTTACACAACAGCATGTGTGTTCCACTCAGGTGACAAGCTTCTTAATAACTTTTGATTAACATCTTGTGAAAGCTTTTCATCCAAAAGCTCTAACTGACTCACAAGCTTTTGAAGCCTATCAAAGGTTTGATCAAGCATCTCTAAGCTTGGAGCAGTGAAGTATTCATATTGCTGCTTTAAGAGATTTCTTTGAGTCTTCTTAGTAGCTGCATTCCCACCAAATCTCTTTTTTACGGCTTCCAGCAACAGCTTAGCATCCTTTATAGAGTTAAACTTTAACTGATGTTCATTGAGAATGCCCATCATTAAAGTACTTCTAGCCTTTACTTCTAATCTTCTCTGAGCCTTATCTTCAGTAGATGTAATAGGCATCACTTTTTCAACACCTTCCACAACTGCTGTTTTTGGAAAGGTTGCACCATTCTCTATGACTTCCCACAGTGCATAGTCTATCATCTAGATGTATTGTTCAATCCTCATCCTCCATAACTCAAACTCACCCAGTTTGAGCATGGGAACTTTGGATGCAGCCACCATGTGTGTAGAATCTTGATCCCTATCTTCTAGCAAAGTTTCTCAAAGCAACAAGCTCTGATACCACTTGTTGATCCCACTTTAATAGATCGAATTTCTTAAGCTTGTATAAGGATTAGTTATATTAGATAAATATAATACAACTATAGTAGAAACTTTGTTTGAATGTATTAAAGATTATGCGGAATCTAATCTTTAATATTAAGAAGAACTATCAATGAAACAGTAATTATGTGAACATATAATTCAACAAACAAAAGCTTCAATATTAATAATACGAATACTCTCAAAGTATTAGGGTTACAAAGACCTTGAATCTATGATAATTCTATGAATGACTTGTTTTTTGATACATATGAAAACTATGCCCTAGGACCTCCTTTTATACACCAAGGAGTCCTAAACGGCTTACAATACTTTCCTATGAATATCAAATCTTTTAAACAAATAAGTTATACATATCTTTTACACAAATAACTCATATAAATCACATAAGCAATACTAACTAACTCGGTAGTACTAACTTCTTCACTAGCAGCATTAACTCCTTCAGCAGCATTAACTTTGTACTAACAGTAGTAACTTTTGTACTAGCAGTAGTAACTACTTGGCAGTTTTTCTTCTAAGTCTCTGAGCAACACTAATATGCACTAGCAGTAGTAACTTTACACTAGCAGTACTAACTGTGTACTAGCAGTAGAAAACACTTAGCATTTTTTTCTGAAGTTCTTGAGCGGTACTAACACAACTGAGCAGCATTAACTCTGATATGAGCAACAGTAATACTAGCAGCATTAAGAAGGCTTTTAATCCCAACACACCACCATTTCATGCACGACATCGTGCATGGTCATTCGCATCGACGAACGACATCCTTCAAATGATTTGGCTTTACTCTGACTTTGCGGCTTAAAGGGACATTCGACTTTCAACTCTTTGGGTCCCAGCATGCAGCGACTACACTTTAGTCCATTACTCTTTCTGGCGACTTAAGATCCAGCGTGCACACGACTGTCATCCACCATTTGGATTAGTCCATTACTCTCTATGGCTTCCATCGAATGCGATATTGTGAACTCCACACAACATCATATTGACTCTTCAACATCCCAGGAATACACTCCTACCACCTTTGCGCAGGCAACACTTTTAAGAACTTTTTTAGGAGAACAACTTGAACGATTCTGCTTTGGTCCGCCTCGGTCCGACTTGGCTCTAATGCCACCTGTCATAGACTTGTCTCAACAAGGGTCTTCCATGTGGCACTTAGTCTCAACTAAGTCAGCCTTGCTCAAACACTCAACGATCTAGGCAACTAAGAAAGCTTTAAAGAAAGGAACACAAGTGAAAGGAGAAATGATTTGTATTGCTAAAGAGAACTTTACAAGAGAGAATACAAGTGAAGAATGAGATGATTTCCCCAAATGAGGATGGCTCTATTTATACTAGGGCAACAAATGGACTTTACTATAAGGCTCGTATTCTACAACCTTCTACAAGAAGCTTCTAGGTCTTCCATGAGCTTCCAAGGGCTTCCAAGACCTTCTCCCACCTTCCATAGAATTCCACTAAGTCTTCTAGTCAAGTGTAGAACAATTCAGAATCTTGGGTAACCTCGTAAAATTAGGCGGGACGTGACATCCTCCCCCACCTAAGCTCGCGACGTCCTCGTCGTGCCATCTTCGTGATATCTCTTGATCTCATCCGCAAACTGCCACAATAAGTCTTCTGCTTCCCAACTTGCTTCACTATCAGGAAAGTCACGCCACTTGATCAAGTACTGTTTATAGCTCGGCGCCCCTCATCTTTGTATCGTACGATCTGAAAAAATTTCTTTGACCTCTCGATCATACGAATAACAACCGTTGTTGGTGTCCAAGTCGCTTGGACACCCCTCGTTCTGGGTCTTCCTCGTCTCCATGATAAGGCTTGAGAAAGCTAACGTGAAAGGCCGGGTGGATCTTTAACTTGGGCGGTAGTTGAACTCGATAAGATACCTTTCCAACACGTCCAATCATCGGGAAAGGGCCTTCATACCTCCGTATCAATCCCTTATGAACCTTCCTTAATGACTTGAATTGTTGAGGCAAGAGCTTCACCATCACTTGATCTGTAACCTCGAACTCGATGTGTCTCCTCTTTTCATCTGCCCACTTCTTCATCTTCTTAGCCGCCTTGTCCAACGATGCCCAAGCCAAATCCGCTTGTTCATGCCACTCGTTAATGGTTTTGTAAGCGGCCAGGCTACTCCCCTCGTATGATGCGGCTAAGGCATTGGGAGTCAAAGGTTGGCGCCCCGTGACCAACTCAAAAGGACTCTTCCTTGTGGCTTTGCTCCGTTGCATGTTGTAAGAGAATTGAGCAACATCAAGAAGTTTAGCCCAATCATGTTGGTTGGCACTCACATAGTGCCAAAGATAGAGCTCCAATAGTGCATTCACCCTCTTCGTTTGCCCGTCCGTTTGGGGATGAAAACTCATGGAGAAGTTCAAATCCGTCCCCATGATCTTGAACAACTTTGTCCAAAAGCGCCATGTGAATCTTGGATCTCGATCACTAACAATCACATGTGGCAGTCCCCAATACTTCACCACATTCTTGAAGAAGAGCTTGGATGTATTGTCTGTGGTAGCATCGGGTGGTGCGGCTATAAAGGTTTCATACTTCAAGAATCAATCAACCACCACAATAATACTACCACCCCCTTCCGACTTCGGCAAGCGTATAATAAAGTCCATGGAAACACTCTCCCATGGTCCTTTGGGCGTCGGTAAAGGCTCTAGCAATCCTCCCGACTTCTTTTGCTCTATCTTGTCTTGTTGGCAAATAAGGCATGTCTGCACGAATGTCTCAACATCGTCCCCCATCCTTGGCCAATAATAAGTACCTTCGACCAATGCCAACGTCCTCGTAATCCCCGGATGACCAGCCCACTTTGAATCATGCCACTCTTTCAAGATTGCTCGCCTAAGGTCGCCCCACTTAGGCACGTAAAACCGATCTCCTTTGGTGAATAACATGTCTCCCTTAAGCCAAAATCTCCGGGTCCTCCCGTCTTTCGCCAAAGCTATGATCTTCTTGGCTAAAGGATCATGTTCCAACCCTTCCTTTATTCGGTCTTGGAGGAAGAATTGGGCTTGGGTAATGGCCACAAACTCCGCCTTGTGACTGAATGCGTCGGCTACCACATTAGCCTTCCCCTGCTTGTATTCTAATTGGTAGTCAAACTCGGCTAGGAAGTCTTGCCAATGAGCTTGCTTAGGACTCAACTTCTTTTGGGTTTGAAAATAACTCGTGGCAATGTTATCCGTCTTGATCACGAATCTAGAACCCAACAAATAATGCCTCCAAATCCTCAAGCAATGGACAACTGCCGTCATCTCGTTCTCTTGCACTGTGCACTTCATTTCCATCTCGTTTAACTTCCGGTTCTCGATTACGATCGGGTGTCTATCTTGCATTAGAACTCCTCCAATAGCAAAGTCCGATGCATCCATGTGTAACTCGAAAGGCATGGTCACATCTGGTAGTCTCAACACCAGCTCTTCCATAACCGCTTTTTTTAAATTCTTGAACGCCGCTTGACACTCTTCGTCCCATATCCAAGCTTTGTTCTTCTTCAATAGATCTGTCAAAGGGGATGCTATAGCCAAGTATCCCATGATGAACCTGCGGTAATAGTTCACCAAGCCAAGAAAAGATCTCAACTCCGTAACCTTTGTTGGTGGTTCCTAATATTGGATAGCCTTTATCTTTGCACCGTCCATCATCAATCCTCCGTCCTTGATCTTGTGTCCCAAGAACTCGACTTCATCTTGGGCGAAAGAGCACTTCTCCAACTTCACATAAAGTTCATTGTCTCGTAACACCTGGAACACATGTTTCAAATGCAAGATATGCTCCTCCAAGGTATGACTATAAACAACAATATCGTCCAAGTATACCACCACAAATTTGGCAAGGAAAGGGTGAAACAACTTATTCATGAGGGTGCAAAATGTCGCGGGAGCATTGGTCAAGCCGAATGGCATGACTAAGAACTCGTAAGAGCCATACCGAGTGATATGCGTCGTCTTGGCCTCATCTCCCTCCGCTATCCGTACTTGGTAGTACCTCGATCTCAAGTCCAACTTGGTGAAGTATCTCGCCTTTCCAAGTTGATCAAACAAATCCGCAATGAGAGGAATATGGTACTTGTTCTTGATTGTCACCTTGTTAAGTGCCCGGTAGTCTATACACATCCGCAAGGACCCGTCCTTCTTCCTTTGAAATAGCACCAACGCACCATATGGGGCTTTCGAGGGTCAAATATAGCCCGCATCTATTAGCTCCTTGAATTGTTTGCGTAACTCTTCTAACTCGGGTGGTGGCATTCGGTAAGGGGATTTGGCGGGGGGTTTAGAACCCGTCTCTAACTCGATGGTATGATCCACCTCCCTCCTAGGTGGTAGCTTCTTGGGCAACTCCTTGGGCATCACATCCTTGAACTCATCAAGTAACCGCTCGATCACCTTTGGTACCTCCACTTTGCTTGAACCCTCATCCGTCTCTAGCCTTGTTACCGCCACATAGCAAGACTCGCTCTTGTTGAATCCTTTCTTGAATTGCATGGCTGAAAGGGTCTTTGCTCCGCTTTTAGCATCATGCTCTGTACTCACCATGCAAGTCTTTCTGCCATCTAGGATACACAAGGAATTAACAAACGGCATAGGGAAAGCTCGTACCTTATCGAGAAATTCCAACCCAAGAACTACTTTGAAATCATCTATTGGGACCACCGACAAATCAATCGTCCCCTCCCATTCTCCTATCTTTGCCCAAACGTCCTTAGCCACTTCATGAATGGCCTTGGCCGGAGAATTTACCGCCTTAATTGTTCCACTTCCTTTCATAGCGTTAATCTCTAGCCATTTGTCTTCATCATCCGCCACAAAGTTATGAGTCGCACCAGAATCAACAAGAGCACGAACCTTAACACCATTGATGGTTGCTTCCACATATTGTAGGCCTTTTCCTATAACCTTTGGCACCTCCGTCTTCGCCTTGATTGCATTTAAGATCCTTATCGAACCCATGCTCCCGCCATCACTCGCCTATTCGTCTTCATGAGCCGACAAACCGTTGAGGCTTGCTTTCTTCAAGCAATCACGAGCTCTATGAGGTCCATCAAATATGAATCATCCACCACTCTTGTAGCTAGTCTTCAAGTTTTTATCCTTTCCGGTGGGAGGTTTACGTGCAGGATCGACCTTTGGTTGGGCATTCTTTTCTCCCCCACCTTTCTCTTGGTTCACCTTCTGATCTTTCGGCTTAGACGATTCCCTCCTCGTACTAAAGTCAATCAAAGCCTCGGCATGAGCAATAGCCGTAGAGAGATCTTGAACTCCTCGTCGTTCCAACTCCGTCTTAGCCCATCCTTGTAAACCATCAAGAAAGTAAAAGAGAGAGTCTTGGTCGGAAAGCTCCGGAATCTCCAAGACAAGTGTGGTGAACTCCTTGACGTACTCCCGTATCGTCCCGGATTGCTTGAGTTTACGAAGTCGACTCTTCGCCTCGTTCTTAGCATTCTCCGGATAGAATTGCTTCTTGAAATCCGCCACAAATTCAGCCCAAGTATCGATAGTAGCCGTACCTCGCTCGATATCTCCATACCGACGTCTCCACCATAACGCCGCGGTATCCTTCAAGTATCGGGTCGCCATCTTGATCTTGGAAGCATCATCCACCACGTTGACACCTTCCAAGTATTGTTCCATCTCCCACAAGAAATCATCAACCGCCCTAGCTTCCCGCTTTCCCACGAACGGTGATGGTTTAGGAACATCAATCTTCGGACCATGATTAGTGTTGCCGCCGCCACTAGCCAAGGACCGCATGCACAACGCCATATCCGCTTGCAAGGCTTCAATGACTTGATGAAGTGTGGAGACCTCATCTCCAAACTCCTCTCGTATCTTCGTGATCTTGCCCATGAACGAATCTCTTAAGTCATGGATTTCACGCTTCAAGTCGCCACTAAGAGTAGTGAGGCTACTCGAAAGTCGTCCCTCTTACTCATGAAATTGGAGTCCAAACCTTCCAAGCCCTCAACTTGGTTCTTTAACTCTGCCGTGGATGTCTCAACACCCGTCACTATCTGATCCAAACTTTCCACAACGTCCTTGGGCGTACCTCTCTTCTTGGGGTTTTGACGCACATCGTCCCGACCCGTGTTCTCGTCAATAACCGTACTTCCACTAGCAATGTTCTTCTCTATTTCAATCGCCATTTCCTTAAATCGACCTTGCTCTGATACCACTTGTCACGGACTTGTCTCGACAAGGATTTTCCGTGCGGCACTTATTCTCGATTAAGTCAGCCTTACTCGAACACTCTACGATCTAGGCAACAAGAAAGTTTCAAGGAAAGGAACAAGTGAAAAGGGGAAATACTTTGTATTGCTTAGAGAAGATTACAAGAGAGAATACAAGTGAATTGTTGGATGGTTTGGCCAAATGAGGCCTCCTCTATTTATACTACTCCCACTAGCTACTATGTACAATTCTACACTCTTCCAGGAGGCTTCTAGAGCTTCTAAGAGCTTCCATAACCTTCATACTCTTCCTACAACTTCTAACACCTTCCATGAGCTTCCATGAGCTTCAAAGACCTTCTAACACTTTTCATAGAATTCCACTAAGTATTCTAGTCTAGTATAGAACAATCCTGAATCCCAGCTAACCTCGTAAAATCGGGCGGGGTGTGACAATTAGGTACCATGCTGGTATATAATATATGTAGAAGATAATTCCTTATTTAACTCATGGATAAAGATCCTCTCATGTTCAAGTTTATGTGAGTGAAGATTTGAAATTAAATAAAACAAAAGTATTATAATGATAACCCACTTTTTTTTTCTCCTCACAACATAATCAACATTACCTCTCATGTTGAGAGGATTTTTTCCTTAACTCATTATAGGATGTAAATGGGTGATTGTTAAAGTGCAGCACCTCGCATGTTTTCATGTCTTTAATTAGTATACGGAAATGACCCAAAAGAATTATATAAAAACTCATTTAGCGGCTAAAACGATGTTTTTTAGTTCGTTTGGCTCCCGGGGTTCGGGCAAAATTTGTTAATTAAAAAACTACCTGAAATATTTTATTATCTATTAATTTTTTTTATAATCTAATTTCATCATATTTTTTAAAATTTTATGCACTTTAACATCCATTTTAACATATTTTTAATAATTTTTAGTTTTTTGATTTTTAATGCGTTCTAAACTGCTGTTTTCCACAGGTACCATGTTAGTATATATATAATATGTGTAGAAGATAGTTCCTTATTATACATTTACTCATTTTAACTTTAAAACGACGACGTTTTTACATTGTTTTCACTGTTCAAATTGCTACAGTGTTCGGGCCTTCCATCTATTTCTTGGGCTGCATTTGTTGGGCCTATGTTTAGTTGTTTTTTTAACAAAAACTAATTAGCATGGTAGGCAATAAATAAATAGAAAAAAAATTGTAGCCACAAAATAGAAGAAAAATAATATATTACAAAAGTATCGATTTATTCAGATAAAAAAATACCCGCGGAAATATCGTCGAATCCTAATAAATTTAAAATAACCGACAGGAGTCACAAACGTACGCCTCTAGATTTCGCATTAATATATATACTAAAAATGGCATCAAAACGATTACGTTTTGCGCCACTAAAAACCGTAAGCCCAAATATATAACACATATTTATCCAAATCCCACAAAATTATATTAAAAAAAAGACCCATATAGCAAAAAAAAAAAACTTTAAACATAATGCCCAACACATAAGCCCATATAACTATTAAACATGAGACCGGAAAAATAAACCCGCACAAAAAAATAGAAAAAAATAAAAATAAAATATAAACACAAAAATAAACCCGCACTATTAAACATGAGACCGAAAAACTAAACCCGCACAAAATACAATAAAAAAATGCCCTGCAGTAACGCACGATTGTCATTTAAAGCACACATAATTTCATAAAATTATATTAAAAAAAACCCCGTATAGCCAAAAAAAGAAACCTTTAAACATAAGGTCCAACACATAAGCCCATATAAAAAAAACAAACTATTAAACATGAGGCCGAAAAAATAAACCCGCACAAAACAGAAAAAAAATGCCCCGCAACAACGCGCGAAAAATTAACGACCCGCAGCAACGCGCGAGTAATCCAGCTTGTTTAACTCATTTTAGGATGTAAATGGGTGAATGTTAAAGTGCAGCACCTCGCATGTTTTTATGTCTTCAATCAGTATACGGAAATGACTCAAAAGAATTATATAAAAACTCATTCAGCGGCTAAAACGATGTTTTTTAGTCCGTTTGGCTCCCAAGGTTTGGGATGGGCTAAAAAAATTAGGCCGGTCTTTTTTGTTTGTTTTTGTTTTTGTTTTTACACATGCACCTAGGGGTGAGCAGAAAAACCGAATAAACTGAAAACCGAAACCAAACCGAACCGAAAATATTCGAACCGAACTAATAACCGAACCAAATTTGCCTAAACCGAACCGGGCCGAACTATTAATTCGGTTCTCGGGTTGGATATGGGTTTGGCAATCTGAACCGAAAACCGAATTCATATAAATACATATATTTTTTATATATATATAAAATACCATAAAAAAATTTATCCTAATATAAAAAAATACTTTTTATGCTTGAAATAATTTTTTTTGTTAAATATCTATGTAATTATTAAAAAATTTAAATAAATAGTGAAATTTGGGTTATTCGGGTCAACCCGAGAACCAAACTGAATTCAAATTCAGTTTTCGGTTCGGTTTTCGGGTTGACCCAAAAAAAAATAACCGAACTAACCGAACCGAAATAACCAAACAACCCGATAACCGAACCGATCAATACCCCTACATGCACTGACTCACACACAGTACACGCACACTACTGAGTCTTTCGGAATACGATTTGACACACTCTTAGATACTCCCACCTGATCGTGCTACATTACGGTTTGTGCTTATCTTTTTTCGTGGGTTGTTTGTGGGTTTTGGGTACCTCTTTTTGGAGTTTATAGTTCTGGTGCATGGATGAGTTGGGATGTGAGTTCGTTATTCTTTTTGAGTATTTTAGGTGGTTTTAAAGATTGGGTTACCGTAAAAAAATTTTTTTGGGGGGTGGGGGGTTATGAGATTGGGTTACCGTAAGTTATGGTAACCACTCAGGGATAACCTAGTGTAAAAATGACTTGTGACCGAGGGGGGGGGGGGGGTGGTTATGAGATTGGGTTACCGTAAGTTATGGTAACCACTTAAGGATGACCTAGTGGCAAAATGACTTGTGACTATCACTCTAAGATGTGTGAGGTCTCAAGTTCAATTCCTGCTAGGTGCAAACAACTTTAAAGTGGCCACGCCGACCTCCTGAAAAGGGATGGCTTTACCCGGTTTGAGTGTGTGTCGCGGTGAGTTTAAACCTCGTGGATTAGTTGGCCAAATGGTCGAAACCATGGTTACCCGAAAAAATTTAGGGTTTGTGTTGGTTTCCGTGCATGAGTTGAGGTTTCGATTTGGGTGTTTTGTTGAGGGGTTTTAGGGTGCGTTTTTTTTGGGAGTTTATGGTTTTGGTGCATGGATTAGTTGGGATGTAGTTTCTTTTTCCGGTATTTTGGGTGGTCTGCGATATTGGTGTTAACACAAATAAGCCGTAAAAACGTTTATTTCTATTTTACGATATTCTTGTGTTTTGTCGATAACAATTATAAAATCATTAAAAGCAAAAAAAATTAGAATGCACAAGTTTTATACAAATAGTATGCCTAACTTACAATTACATATCACACATCAAAAATACACATTTACTTATACTTTCATTTTTATGTAAATATTATTTACATTATTACATCATAGTTGACATCATCATCTCTCCATATCTTGAACAAATCCCACAAGATTACATAAGATTACACAAGATTTTATGAGATTTGGCAATCAAAAATTCAGATTTACCTGTCAAACACCCGGTACCCTTGGTTTACACTGGCTGGTACCCTTCTAGGAAGGTACCGCCTGAACCAGTGAATAGTAAAAGCCTGGTACCATTGGTTTACACTGGCCGGTACCCTTTAAGAAAGGTTCCGTGGGAACCGGTGAACAGTGCAAAAATTTGCCTATAAATAGCAAGCAATTTCTTATGTTTTACTCACCATATTGTTCTCATATCTCTCTAATATTTTGAAATATCTCTCTAACTTTCAGATCTAGCAGTTTTCATTTATCATTTGTAGGTAATTTTCTTACTAGAAGAAATTGCCCATATCGCATACGAGATGATCAAGCTCAAGTCATATTGTTGCTAGTCTCCCACATCATATCAAGCTCATATTGTTGATTCTTTTATATCATTTCATTAATTGTACTTTCATCATTCATCCTTGTAAGATTTGATTGTATTGGGTCGGTTCTACCTTTGTTAGATACAGGTATTTAGCTTTATACCGAAAAAGTGTAAGCAACGTTGTGAGGCTTCTCCGCTGGATAAAGGAGATTGGTGACTAGTGTTTTACGAACTCTTGAGTATGTGACTCAGAGAGTTGAGTATGGCAAGGAAGGTGTCCTTGTAGCCGAACCACTATAAATATTTGTGTCCCGGTTCTATCTCTTCCAACTCTAACTTTACTTTACTTGTACTTTATATTTTTTCTTATCTCGTAGATCAATCAATATCATTAACTTCACATAAACTCGATCTATAATTTTCAAAACGTAAATTTAATCGGTAAAACTATTCAACCCCCCTTCTAGTTTTACACAATTGGTATCAAAGCAAGGTTACTAAAGTTTTTAAAATATATTGTATTTTAAACCGTTAAACGATCAAATGGATTCGGAAAACTACAAAGAGGGTCAATCTATGCAAAGATCACCTCTCTTTGAAGCTAATTTCTTTATCTATTAGAAAAATAGATTTGAAACTTATGTAAAGTCTAAAGATATTAATCTTTGGCATATAATAATTAATGGTGACTACATTCCTATGGTCACAAACTTGGTAACCGGTAAGAATGAAACTATACCGTATGATAAGTTAAAAGACGAAAATAAAAAGATGCTTTCTAAAAATGATGAGGCTAAAATGGTCTTATATAATGCTTTGCCTAAAAAGGAGTATGAAAGGATTTTTATGTGTCAAACTGCTAAAGATATTTGGAACTCTCTTATAATCACTCATCAAGGTAACAAACAAGTAAAAGACAATAAAATAGACTTGTTTGTTCAACAATACGAACAATTTATCATTTTCGATGATGAAACTATTGATTGCGCATTTGCTAGTTTAATACTATAACTACATCTTTAAAAGAACATGACGAATCTTTTTCAAGTCGTAATCATGTTAGGAAATTCTTGAGGACTCTTTCAACTAAATGGCGTGCGAAGGTGACGGCTATAGAATAATCTAAGGACTTGTCAACACTACTTCTAAATAAACTCATCGGTAACTTAAAAGACTATGAAGTAATGCTTGAGAAGGACTCGGAGGCTTCCGAAAATAAGAAGGAAAAATACAAGTCATTGGCTCTAAAGGCTAAGAAAGTGTCAAGTGACGAAGAAGTCTCATGTTGGGATAGTGATGATAAGGAGTATGCTATGGCGGTGAGGGATTTCAAGAAATTCTTTAGGAGAAGAGGTAAATTCGTCTGATAACCGCACGATGACAAAAAGACCTTCCGAAAAGTAAAGGAAGAAAAGAAAGGAAAAAAGGAGCAAAGTTGTTTCAAGTGTGGTGATCTAAATCACTTTATAAGTGATTGTCCCAAACACTCCTACAATGACCAATAGGCATTCGTTGGAGGTTGTTGGAGCGATAGTGAAGAAGATGATGACTCTACGAAGGACGAAATTTGTCTCATGGCACACGACTCAAATGAAGTACTTTGGAACACTCTCTATTATAGTAGTTCTTCTTTAGATGACGAGTCTTTACAAAATGAATACAACAAATTGTGTAAAATTAGTCTTAGAATAATTAACAAAAACAAACACCTAAAGATTAAAATTGAGATCCTAGACAACGAGATTTGTGAACTTAAAGAAAGGATAAAGCAATTAGAGAAAAATAAGGCGATTACTGAAGAATGTAAATAGTGTATCGACCTACATTCAAAAATTGAATCACTTTCCTCAAAACTTGCTAAATTTGAAAATAGTAGTTATTTTTTGCAAGAAATGATTGAAAATCAAAGATTACAAAAAGATAAAAAGGGTCTTGGACTCACAGAACATAGAGCTTCGACTAGCGAAGATAAAACACGAAAAATGGGTCAAGAAAGCACCAAAATGCCTTCTGTAGAAAAGGTCTCGGGCACGGTGCTTTTGAAAATAGGTAACGGATAGTGACAAATGGAGGGTACCGGGCAACTAATTCAACAAATGAAATTTTAAAACCAAAATTTCAAAATAGAAGTGAGTTTGTCCAAGTAACTAAGAAAACATTACCTAGTGCTACTGTAGGAAATGTCAAACAAACACCGGCCTTAAAACTTGGTCAAGGACTTAGAAAAAGCAAAATCCAAACATGACCCAAAACGCCCCTTAGGAGACCAAACGCATTATACCCTATGAGCGACTACCATCAAGTAGGTTGGAACTATTCATCACAACCGGGATACCAATTTCAACCACCTAACTTTAGGCTTGGGGACCTTACCCTCCATACCCTTACATTAACCAACCAAACGGTATGTTTAACGCTATCAGACCCATGAGATATTGGGGACCAAACGCATGAGTTCTTTTGTGCTTTTAAGTATGTCTAAATGTCATATTAGAACCGGATGAATGGATCAAGGATAGTGGTTGTTTAAGGCATATGAGGGATAACAAGGATATCTTTTCAACTTATGAAGCCATAAATGAAGGTAACGCGGTGTTTGGTAGTAACACTAAAAGCAAGATTATCAGCAAAGGTACGATTACTCACAAACTCTATAATATTCATGATTGTTAGTTCACGAAAAATCTAAATTTAACTTGCTTTCATCGGACATAATTATTTGATTAAATGTGCAAAGTACTCTTTAGTGAATTATCAGTAGTGAAATAATTAAAGACGACTTTAACATAGAAGAGGGATTACGGAAAAATGGAATTTATGGATAATGAAAATGGTACACTTACCTAAAGATAGTTTTTGTTTAACTTCGATAGATGATACTTCGACCTTATGGCATTGAAGTTTGGGTCACGCAATATGCGATTATTCAATTCTTTATCATCTAAAGAGCTTGTTAGAAATTTACCAAAACTAACATTTGAAAATCATTTTTGTAACGCTTTCAACATAGGAAAACAAGTACACGCAAGATACAAGGCTAAAAACATGGTTTCAACTACTAAGTATCTAGAACTTTTACATATGGACTTGTTTGCTCCATCGATCGTCCAAAGTTATGGAGGAAACTACTATAATTTGGTCATTGACGATGATTATTCAAGATACACATGGACTAGATTTTTGAAACATAAAAATGAAAGAGTTTTGACCATTTTGATTTTAAGCAAGAAAATTCATGTTCGAAAAGGTTGTCACCATTATATCAAATCGGTATGGGTATCTGGTCGGGATTTTGATTATGAGATACAAGTGACTATCACCAAGTTGGTTGGAACTATTCAACACAACAAGGATATCAATTTTAACCATCTAACCTTAACCCTTGGGGATCTTGTCCACCATATCCATACATGAACTAACCAAACGGCATATATAACACTAACAGACCCATAAGATATTGGGGACCAAATGCTTGAGTTTTTTTGTGATTTTAGGTATGCCTAAAAGTCAAACTAGAACCGGATGAATGGATCAAAGACAGTGGATGCTCAAGACACATGAAGAGCAATAAAGATCTCTTTTCAACCTATGAAGCCATCAATGGAGGTAACGTAGTGTTTGGTAGTAACACTAAAAGCAATATCATTAGCAAAGGTACGATTACTTACAACTCCCTAACTATTCATGATGTTAGTCATGCAGAAAATCTAAATTTCAACTTGCTTAGCATAGGTCAAATATGTGATAAAAAGTGCAAAGTACTCTTTAGCGAAACCGGTAGTGAAATTCTTAAAGACGACATTACCATAGGAAGAGGGATTAAGAAAAATAGATTTTATGTAATGAAAATTGGTAACTCACCTAAAGGTAGTCTTTGTCTAACTTTGATAGATGATACTTCGACCTTATGGCATCGAAGATTAGGTCACGCCAATATGCGACTTATACAATCTCTATCATATAAGGAGCTTGTTAGAAATTTACCAAAACTAAAATTTGAAAATCATTTTTGTGATGCTTGCAACATAGGAAAACAAGTATACGCAAGCCATAAGGCTAAAAATATGGTTTCAACTACTAAATGTCTAGAACTTTTACATGTGGACTTGTTTGGTCCATCGACCACCCCAAGTTATGGAGGAAACTACTTCACTTTGGTCATTGTCAATGATTACTCAAGATATACATGGACTAGATTTTTGAAACACAAAAATGAAGCGTTTGACCATTTTGAAATTTTAAGCAAGAAAATTCAAGTTCAAAAAGGTTGTCCCATTATGTCAATCCGTACGGATCACGATCAGGAATTTGATAATGAAGTACAATTTGGAGCATTTTGTGATGCTAATGGTATCACTCACAACTTCTCGACTCCACATACTCCTCAATCAAATGGGATAGTCGAACGTAAAAATAGAACCTTACGAGAAATGAGTCACACTATGCTTAATGAACAATCTATCCCTCAAAAGTTTTGGTGTAATGCCGTCGACACTTCCACCTATATTTTAAATAGAATCTTAATTAGGACTTTCCTCAGAAAAACTCCTTATGAGCTTTTCATAGGTAAAAAGCCTTCGTTAAAAAATTTCAAAGTTTTTGGTAGCAAATATTTTATTCTTAACACCAAAGATTACCTCACTAAATTCGACCCTAAATAAACCGAAGGCGTATTTCTGGGTTATTCCCCCAATGGTAAAGCCTATATGATCCTAAAAAAAGAAACTATGAGAATAAAAGAATCTTTGAATGTAAGATTCCATGAAAGTCCTCCTCCTAAGTCATCACCTTTAGTAGATGATGATATAATTGAAAGTCAAATAGTTGAAAACCAAATAGAAGAAACAGAAGACAAGGAAAATGGACCATTAAACAAAGAAATAGTAAACATCAAAGAAACAAAAGATCATCCCTTAGAAAAGGTCATAGGAAAACTAAACGAGCGAACCTTAAGGTCTCAAGTTCAAAACCAAAGCAACTTCTTTTGTTTTGTGTCTTCCATAGAACCTAAAAATATTAAGGAAGCCATTAAAGACGAAAGTTAGACTATGGCTATGCAAGAAGAATTAAACCAATTTGTAACAAATGATGTTTGGAGTCTAGTTCCTCCACCGAAAAATCCAACCGTTATTGGTACAAAATGGGTTTTCAAAAACAAACTAGATGAAAATGGTATAGTGTCTAGAAACAAAGCTAGGCTTGTCGCACAAGGATACAACTAACAAGAAGGTATAGATTTTGATGAGACATATGCTCCCGTAGCAAGATTAGAATCGATAAGAATCCTTCTTGCATATGCTTGTGCAAATGATTTTAAACTTTTTTAAAGGGAAGTCAAAAGTGCATTCCTAAATGGTTTTCTAAATAAAGAAGTCTATGTATCTCAACCTCCCGGCTTTGTCGATTTCAAAAAACCTAATCATGTATTTAAACTAAAAAAAGGATCTTTAAGGTCTTAAACAATCACCCAAAGCTTGGTACGATAGACTTAAGGCTTTTCTCATCGATCATGAGTACACCATGGGATTGGTAGATAACACTATATTTACCAAGAAAAGAGACTCATATATCATTATCGTCCAAATATACATGGACGACATCATTTTCGGATCGACTTGTAAAGAGCTTTGCGACGCTTTTTCTAAAATCATGCACGAAGAGTTCGAAATAAGCATGATGGGTGAATTGAATTTCTTCCTTAGTTTACAAATCAAACAACTAGAAGATAGCATCTTTTTTAACCAATCTAAATATATTAAAGAAATTCTTAAGAAATTCGGTCTAGAAGACTCTAAACCTATCAAAACACCTATGTCATCCAAAACCAAACTCACCCGGGACGAAGACGGGGAATCCGTTGACAACACAAAATATCGCGGCATGATTGGGGAGTTTACTCTATCTCATGGCTAGTTGGCCATACATCATGTTTAGTCTTTGTCTTTGCGCCCGTTTTTAAGAAGATCCTAAATCCTTTTAATCCTCTCACCTAGAAGCCGTCAAAAGGATTTTTAGATACTTTAAGGGCACAACACACTTAGAATTATGGTATCCCAAAGGAACGAGAGTAGAAACCATAGTTTACGCCGATTCCAACCATGCGGGAGACTATGTCGATCACAAAAGTACAAGCGGTGTATGCACCTTCATGGGATGTTGCCTCACATCATGCTTCTCCAAGAAACAAACTGCCTTAGCCATTTCCACCACTAAAGCCGAATACGTATCCGCAGGCAAGGCATGCCAATAAGCGTTTTGGATGAAACAAGCCCTTCTAGACTATGCCATTAAACTAAATGACATATCCGTCCTATGTGACAATAAAGGTGCCATCGACCTAAGTAAAAACCCCGTTCTTCACTCTTGCACCAAACATATAGAAATCCGACATCATTTCCTCTGCGATAATGTTCAAAAAGGAAACATCTCAATTGAGAAGGTCTCATCTGAAGATAATATTGCCAATATCTTAACCAAACCTCTCAAACATTAACCTTTAAACTTTCTTAGACTAGGACTTGGTCTCGAGGAACCAAACGCTTTATAAATCCTAAAACATACATCACATCTAAAAACCAACTTTCTTAGTCTAACAACTTGTGCTGTAATGATGCGTTTGTGAGGGGGATACATAAGAAACTCGTATTCTGACTGCTTGCCCTGCACTCTTAAAAATATGCTCCCATGACAAAGTATATTTCTCTTGACCATGCTACAAAATCCCTGCCTCGACCAACGGTCTTTGAATCCATAGGATTCCACCATCAAATAGCCGGATCATCTCAAACCCGTATCCCTCTAAAAGGATTTCGGTAATTCCTGAAGATCTCTTTTTCTTCTCAAATCCGAGTCTAGGATTCTATTTCGCACTAAAAATAATACAACTTTCAGGAATTTTCATCATCCTACTATGTACTAATATGTATGCATTTGCATCATCAAAAGGTTTTACTTATTCCATTCAAAACCCGAAAGAGAAATTGTCTTCAAAATACTTCTCACGACTAGGACACACATAAAATTTTGCTCATACATTGATTAATACAAAGCAAAAACGTTTTACTCATGCATCACGACATATGTCTCTTGAATGCTAAAGGGAATACATAATCAATATGAATTTTCGGGTACATTTAACCGAAGCAACATTCAATTAAAGAGACTTCGGGTTATCTCATTATTATATTTTCCTTTTGAGTCGAGATAACCGCATCTCCATATTGTTTACATATAGACACACACTAGAACTTTCTTTAAATTAATTTAAGATCATCTAATTGATTGGAAACAAAAGACTTCTAACATCTCATTGCATTGCCTTCACCTGTCATAATTTTCTTTTCTTTTCTTGCTTTCATCAAACACCCGGTACCCTTCTCTAATGAAGGACGATACCCTTTTAAGAGGGTACCGGCAGAACCGGGTGATCAGAAGACTATTCATACAAATTTTAAACTTCAAATGCCATATTTCCCTCCATTATCAACCTATTTCCTATTCCTTGATCATATAGTTTGACATTTAGTGAATTAAATCCAAATCTAATCATTGGATTTTGCCTAATTTAGAAGAAAAAGCATTTAATGTTTTCTTGAGCTCGTCTATAAATAGCCATCTTGTCAAACACATCTCTATCTCATATTTCCAGCATTTCATTGATCCTAGCAATGCCAAAATCCAACAATGACAAGAAAGACAACAAGTCTCTCAAAAGAACGGCCCAAATTAGTGTCCGTGCATGTTGTTTTGTCAATCCACCACCTCCTCAACCTTCGTTTGATTCCATCGAGCGTTTGGCAAACCAACCACCACCTGTTCCTGATGTTATGGAACCTCCTTTTCCACCATTGCCACCACAACTTCCGCCACACTCTCAACCGATGTCGTTAAACAATGCTTTTCCTCCACTCTCTCACGAGATGTTTTGTGAGAATTATCAAAGGGCGCAAGTGATCATTAATGACCTAGTGACGAAATAAGGTTCATCCTCAATCACATTCTCGAGCGTCTCACCACCCTCACCAACCAAAACTTCCCATAAGATATCTTGGTGAAGAAAATAAAAATAATATTGTACTCTTTAATTTTTCGTTTTTAGTTTAAGAATAAGATATTCTTAGTTTTTCCTATTTTTGTAAGTGACATAATGTCACAAAAATAGTTGATTATTTTATTACAAGGATTGTATGTTCTATACTTGGTTTGTTGTGCCTTATGACTATACATTTTGTGCTTTATTATATCATGTACTAACCCTCCTCAAAAAGGTCAAAATTTGACTTTCTGCACAGGGCCTGGTACCCTTCAAATACGAGGGACGATACCCTTTTGAAAAGGTACCGCCGGAACCGGGCAAACAGTGGCTTGTCCAATCTTTTACATTTTTTTGTAGATACTCTCAAAGCTAGGGGAGCTTGTATTTAGTCACTAAAACTTATTTTGCAGCATCTAAACCACTTGGATACCTTGACACTCTCATTTTGGGGAAGTTCTGTCAAGGGGGAGTTTTGCATTTGATTTTTTTCGGATCAATTCTCATTATTGTATTCGATTCTTGTTGGATCGAATCTCATCTACATTGTTGCATACGATTCTTTTTGAATCAACACTCATACATATTGCTTACATTATTGCATCTTTTGTTAGTTTTCCTTTGACACCCTTTTGTTTCGACAAAAAGGGTGAGAAGGAAGTAAAAGACTCCAATTTAAAACTTCGCTTTCTACATCTACTTCCAATAATTTTATGTTTTGTCATCAACAAAAATGAGGAGATTGTTAATACAAATAAACCATAAAAATGTTTATTTCTATTTTACGATCTTCTTGTGTTTTGCCGATAACAATCATAAAATCATTACAAGTAAAAAAAATTAGAATGGACAAGTTTTATACAAATAGTATTCCCAACTTACAATTACATATCACACATCGAAAATACACATTATACATATTTACTTATACTTTCATTTTTATGTAAATATTATTTACATTTTTACATCATAGTTGACATCATTATCTCTCTATATCTTAAACAAATCCTACAAGATTACACAAGATTTTTTGAGATTTGGCAATCAAAAATTCGGATTTACCTGTCAGACACCTGGTACCCTTGGTCTACACTAGTCGGTACCCTTCTAGAAAGGTACCGCATGAACCGATGAATAGTAAAAGCCCGGTAACATTGGTTTATACTGGCCGGTATCCTTCTAGGAAGGTACTGTGGGAATCAGTGAACTGTTTAAAATTTTGCCTATAAAGAGCAAGCCATTTCTCATGTTTTACTCACCCTATTCTTCTCATATCTCTCTAATATTCTGAAATATCTCTCTAACTTTCAGATCTAGCATTTTCCATTTATCATTTGTAGGTAATTTTCTTACTAGAAAAAATCAACGATATCGCATATGAGACGATCAAGCTCAATTCACATTGTTGCTAGTCGCCCACATCATATCAAGATCATATTGTTGATTCTTGTATATCAATTCATTCATTATACTTTCATCATTCATCCTTGTAAGAGTTGAATGTATTGGGTCGGTTCTACCCTTGTTAGAACCTGGTATTTAGTTTGTACTGGAAAAAGTGTAAGCAACGTTGTGAGGCTTCTTCGCCGGATAAAGGAGACTGGTGACTAGTGTTTTACGAACTCTCGAGTAGGTGACTCGGGGAGTGGAGTAGGGCAAGGAAGGTGTCCTTGTAGCCGAACCACTATAAATACTTGTGTCCCGGTTCTATCTCTTCTAACTCTAACTTTACTTTACTTGTACTTTACATTCATTTCTTATCTCATAGATCAATCACTATCATTAACTTCACATAAAATCAATCAATAATTTTCAAAACGTAAATTTAATCGGTAAAACTATTCAACCCCCTTCTAGTTTTTAACAATTGGGTTGCCACAAGTTACGGTCTATGTTTGTTTGCATGCATAAGTTGGGGTTTTGATTTAGGTCTTTTGTTGGTTATATTTGTGGATGAGGTATTAGTTTGCTTTTTTAATTGGTGTCGTATTTTGGTCACCTAGGTGTATTGTATGTTTTGGTGTGAGCTGGTAGATGACTATATTTGTGAAAAGAAAGTGATTTGGTTGTCTGTTTGTTAAAGTGGCTTTCATGATTGCTTGCATTTTTGGGGTTCCACCGAGTGCCGGTTGTTTTGGCGGGGCAACCTGTTTTGGATCAGGCTTGCAGCCATGACCGGTATATAGTCTGTTATTTTTGCATTGGCACAATGTTGTGTGCTCTAGATGATTTGAAATGAGTTGGTATATGAGTATATTTGTGAAAATAAATGTAGTTGGCTATTTGTTTCCTGAAATGGCTATGATGGTTACTTGTAATGTAGTTGGCTATTTGTTTGCTGAAATGGCTATAACGGTTACATGCATTTGCGTTTTCTGGCGAATAAACGGTATCTTGGCAGGGCAATCTGTCTTGGATCAAGTTTGCAGCCATGGCCGGTATTCCGTATGGGATTTTGCATCCTTAGGTTGATGCCTTATGTGTTATTGTTGCTGTTAGGACTGACCAACGACGTTGTATTAGCCGTTTAATAGTATTCGCACATTGTTGTGGGTAGGGTGTCAAACGGGTTATCGGGTCGTGTTTGGGGTTATCGGGTCGGGTCTATTGGGTTTTGAAAAAATAAAAAATAACATGTAACCGACCTTATAAGGTATCGGGTCTATCGGGTTCTGGTCTATCGGGTTGCGGATTGTCGGGTTAAGTCTATCGAGTTATCAGATTGTATGCTAATCTCATCCCACAGTTTGCTTTATTTATTAAAATACCATGCAACAAGAGACTAACTTAAATATTAGATCAACACGACACTAGTTTTTCCTTCGGCCCAATATATAACGAAAGAAACACGATGTATTATAAGTAGGCATTGATTTTTTTAATTAGTAGGCATATTAGTTTGCTCAGGTAGCAGTAGAACTATAAAATGAAATGAGTAAACCACTGATGCAAGTCATAATGCATTGAGTTAAGTACATTTTTGGTCCTTATGGTTTGTAGCAGATTTCACTTTTGGTCCAAAATTTAAAAAAGTTTCACTTTTGGTCCGAATTTCAAGTTTCGTTTCACTTTTGGTCCATTCGGTCTATGTCCAACTGTGAAATTCGGACCAAAAATGAAACGGAACTTGAAATTCGGACCAAAAGTGAAACGAAACTTGAAACGAAACTTGAAATTCGGACCAAAAGTGAAACAAAACTTGACATTCAGACCAAAAGCAAAACGTTTTTGAATTTTGGACCAAAAGTGAAATCTGCTACAACCACAAGGACAAAAAATGTACTTAACTATAATGCATTAGAACAAACTTTTAAGATGTAATTTAACACATTTTGTGTTGCAAGCTTTATTTATTAAGAACCGTGACCAATAGTCAATGATAAAAAAGATTTAATTTAAAAATGATAGATGTTTTAATTGGTCTTATACCTTAACGAGTTTATCGGGTCAACCCGATAACGAACTAGTTAAGACCCTAACCAGCCCTATAAGGCTATCACGTTTATTGGGTTGACCCGACAAACCCGATAAGCTAACTTGGACCCAAATCAACCCGACCCTATAAGGCCTTATCGACTTCGGGTCGGGTCGGGTTGACCCATTTGACACCCCTAGTTGTAGGTACTAGATTATTTTGAATGAGTTGGTACATGAGTATATTTGTAAGAATTAATGGATTTGGCTATTTGTTTGTTTGAATGGCTATGATGGTTTGTTGCGTTTGCGTCTTTTAGCAAATACCGGTATCTTGGCAGGGCAGTCTGTTTGGGATCAGGTTTGCAGCCATGGCTGGTATTCCGTCTGAGATTTTGCATGCTCAGGTTGATGCCTTATGTGTTATTGCTGTTATTTAGACTGCTCTTGGCAATTTGTGTTGGATCATGTTTGGACCAATGGCGTTGTTTTAGCAGTTTAATGAGTTTTTATATAATTTGGCTTCTTCTCTTTGGGGCCAATGGTGCTTTTGACGATTGATATGTGGTGTTCATTATTTGGGATGAGTTGGTAGATGTAGAATTGTTTAGACCTCTTTAGACTGCTGAATGTGTTTTGATATTTTAAGTTGTTGTTATTTATTCCGTGTAAAGCCACTTTGGAATAAGCA